>JAUIRK010000821.1:0-82671 GCA_030549495.1 Nectonema munidae
AGATTTTTATAAAATAATTTCAGTTTTCCGCTTTTTATAAATTAACCTTCGTTTTTAGATTACTTATAACTTTAGAATTATTCGCCAAAATTTTAAGTGAGGAACAAATATTTTCAAGTTAGAAAAATTTAAGTCTGTTCAAAGTGTATACGAAATAATTATAATTAAAAAAATGTAATTTAGATATTAAATTTTTGGGTTAAATTTACACTTTGATTCCTCAAAAAATAAGGATTTTTGATTGCGCTCATTGATAAGTTCACTGAAGAAAAAAATGAGAAGCTAAAACTATAGAAGATCAAAATATGTGTTTTACTAAATTTTTCTCAATAATTAACCTCATAAATTTATATTCGTTTTTTTCATTATAAATCACTCTCCTACAATAAACTAAATTAATTTGTAGATTTTTATAAAATAATTTTAATTTTCGCTTCTCACACGCGCGCACACACAAATATTGAAGAAATATTTTTCTGTATGAAGTTTTAGGAAACTCTTCTTTATTATGTAATAAATATTCTCATAACATGTACGGTTGAATGCGGGTATACAACATAATTGCCATCTCCAACCTGTATACTAACATGGTTTCTATTCGATAGTAAGATTTTTAGAAGGTAAAAACACCTTATAAATAAAATGTTAATCTACTTTATTTCGTTAGTACTTTCATGTAGTGCAGGTGAAATGACTTCAAATTAAGTTCTTAGATCCGTAATTGAACTCAAAATTTCACCCAATTTATTTTTTCCTGGAGAAGTCAAAATAATTTTTTTTTAATTTTTCCATTGGATTAAAGTACACTTATAAATAAAATATTTTCTGAAAAAAAATTGGAAAAATTTCATTCAAAAAGTTTTTGTCCAAAAAAAGTTGACATATTTACTCAAAATTATTACTTCACATATATTCAACAAATTTATAAGTATTATACATTTTTAGATTTTTCTTATCATTCTGAATAACAATATTAACTTTATTTTACCATAAATATTTTGGTTCAAATTTTTTTTATATATATTTGTCTTGCCAGACCTACTTAAATTCACATACACACACACAGATGCATACACACAACATTTGTATAATTTTTTCAGTATGTTTTAGGAAACTCTTCTCAGTTATGTAATGATATATTCTCATAACCTGTACGGTTGAACGCGGGTAGACAACTTGAGTGTTATCTCCAACCTGTATACTACGATTATTCATCTCCAACCTGTATACTAGAATGGTCCCTATTTCATGTACAAATGACTAAGAAGGCAATGTTCAACTTTCTGTTCATATTTTGCTAGATATAAGATTTGATATACCTCATTCGAGGAGGCGATGTTAGAAAAGATATTTTAAATAATATATTTGCTAAATAATCAAAATAAAATTGTGTAATCCGAGAATCGAAAAATATTCTTTAAAAATCAAAAATTAATAAACTTTCTGTTCATATTTTGCTAGAAAATATGGATTTTTTTTAAGCTAGATGTAAGATTTGATATACCTCATACGATGTTACAAAAGTTATTATCTATATTTTCCAATTTGCACGATTTTAAATAATATATTTGTCAAATAATGAAAATAAAATTCTGTAATCAAAGAATCGAAAAATTTTCAAATCAAAAATATTTATTCTTTTTAAATATATCGTTGACTCCCGTTACTTTTGGAATAGAAATATAAATCTAGTCTCTAATAATTTTTATCAAATCATGCATATACGAAACTAAAAGTTTCGGAAGCCAACTATTCTCTCAACGTGGTTGAGAAACGTTTGCGAAAACTAAACTGATATTCAGACATCAGTTTATTGTCTTCGAAAAAAGCAGACATTTGGAGAAAAATTAATTTTGCAAAAATTTTAGCAAAAATAGGTACAAATTGATATTGGTCTGAAATTCGGAATTTTTGAATCATTTTCTTTTTTTGGAACAGGTATAACTCGGTTGAGCTTCAATACAGAAGGGAAAGCTGTGACTTTAAAACATATGTTGAAACAGTAGAAAAGTATTGTAGAAATGCTGGAGCTTAAAAGTTTAATATGATAAACACTTACACCATATGCATCTTTGGACTTACTGTTGGATAAATATGAATTGCTTTTTCCACAGTTGAGTTATTTTTGGCGATGAAAATGCAAAATAAATCTCTACATTCGTATATAAATGGGATCTTGAGAAACAGTTACATATTGTTGGAACCAAAAATCTTCTAAAAATTGGCCTACTTCCATAACATCCCTCATTTTCGCTGAAACTGGTCAAATTTTGCCGTTACAAAAATATTACAGCCAGCTTTGTGTGAGTACGACCTTTAAATATTATACTTATCCGAAAATTTGAAACCGCTATTACATAAAGAGATAATATATATTAATTTTAATAAGTACATCTAACTTTAAAAGGTTACAACCGCCCCAACATAAAACACATGTGCAACTTAATGAACCCATCACTATTTCTTCCTTTTATTCAGTAAAATGAACTGTGAAAAATACTTACTACTGCATCACTATCATCTGAATCTGAATAGCAATGTGTTACTTACACGCATAAAACAATGTACAATATAATAATATTCTTATATTGAAGCTCTTTATTTAGGCCCATAGATACTTCCACGTTGAGGTGTACTTATTTGCTGTACACTCAGTGCCCGCGCTAAAGCTAAATTTCAAGGGGGGCTGAAATTGGGCAAAGAAACACATTTGCAAAAAATTTATTTCCTATATTACTTTATATCCTATATTACTTTGCTGAAAAGCATGAAGTACTTCTGTATAAAAACCTATAGAAATCTCATATTATACATACACATAGACCAGCATTTATATAAGATTATTGTGTACAATTTTTGCTTATTTATTTTTCCTTTAAAAAATGCATGGGGCAAAACCAAAAATTTTAGGGGAGGGGCAAAGCTTAATACAGGGGGCACATGCCCCAAAATTATATAGGTAGCGCGGGCACTTTGTACACTATGTTAAACTTAGAGAGTTTTAGAATCGTTAAATACCTTACTAGGCGTTAAAAAGCAAAAAGTAGTCTCTATAATAAAATGAAAGGCTAAAATTGGGAGAGAACGTAAAAATCACATCACATTTTTTAATATTTTTAATCAAAAGGTGATAATATATAGTGCGTTATCGTGCTTGTTGAAGACACTTTTAAAATTCCATAGTGTTTTAAAACAAATCCTTATGATATATGTTAATAACTCTGTATATCAATAAGCATTATGAAAATGTGTTTTAAATTTTTTGTAACAGGTCTCATTTAATTTTAGGGGGGGAGGGGGGCGTAGGAGTATTTTTAGGCGTCCGCCTCTAAATCCGCCTATGCTAAAAAATAAGTAATAATATTACTAGTAAAGTTAATTTTTACAATATATATATTAAAATTTTCACTCTTATTTAAAACTGATTTGCTTCAAGTTAGATGCTTCGCTTTAGAAACTTAAGCTCATTTGTTCGATAATGCAATTTATATTGTAAAAATTTCTACCAAAAATGGGAAATTAATATCAACTGAAATGAGCAGACCGTTAGGAACTATAGAGCAAACCTCAATACAAAATTTCATGCAATCTTATGTGTGTTTGTGTTATTGTATATTTTGTGAACCTTTTGATTTTCAATAAATTTCTTATAATAGTTAATGCTTTTAAATAAAACAAAAATATAGTTAGATCAAGATATATAAATGAACACATTCTACTCGTTTTCTTTGCAAAAACAATCATAAGCCGTTTCTTTGTAATATATAAAGTAATGTATTCAATGTAATCATTTATGTTTTAGCTTTTACTTTTGTTAATTTATTCAATCAATTTACAAACTTATTTTTATTGTTGAACTAATAATTTTCATAAAGAATTCTACACTCAGCTTTATGGCTTAAGCTATACGTTCATTTAAAAATAAACGATCACCATTTTGTTAAACGCTATTCTTAATTATATTATCAGCCCTAAATGTGTTATTTTTTGCTAAATACATTTTCTTTAGTCTCCATCTCAGTAGTAAGAAAAATCTTCACTCTTAAATAATTTATTTAAAAATCTTAAATATTAATAATATCCAATTCTTAAACCAAATATCACAAAATTTTGTAATCGACTTTCATCAAAGATTTTTCAAGAGTACAACCATATAAGCGTAGGACAAGTGCTCTGATTATTATTATTTTCCCTGTCTATTTAAACGATTAACTTTAAATAGCATTCTGAGTTAAATGTTCCTATTTTGTATCAGAATAAAGAATCTTGAGATGGAATGTGACATTCGTTTTGCTCTTGCCAAAACTTGTGAAGAAAAAGTAACATTATTTTTCTGAATGATTAATATTCATATTTTCTCTTTGACTGTACTTAGTATTGAAACAAATTTATGAAAAAAATTTTCAATATTTTTTACCACAAGGGAAACATTTTAATGATTAAGTCACGTGGATGGGAAATAATAGGAATAAGTTTGGGAACTCGTGGGTTAAAGGTTCCTCAAAATTTGTTTCAAAAACCTTTCTTTCTTCGATCATGCTGATTTCATTTCTAGTCTTAGTTTTTGCAAATAGGGTGTAAGAATCTGTAGAAGTGTCATTCAAATTTGTTATTTCCCAAAAATATTCAAACTCGCGTAGGTCTTATGCTATTTGATAGCACTTTCAGAGATTGTAAAAGTGAACTTTATTATTATAAATAATAATGTGATTAAACAATGATTTTTAATTTTTATTTTGAAAATAAGCATTGCAGTGCTCTATAATAATAAAATGAAATGATTATTCTTACCAATTAAATTTAGCAATTCATTAAATGTATATTGGTATTAGGAGCTTTGCAAAGCTCGCGAGGCATCATAACACACAGAAGAAGGAATTTACGAAGCTACGATTACCTGCTTAAATGTAGGATTTTTGATTTACAAAAATCAGTAAAACTAAACAGTTACACTTTTAAATATACCTGATGTGAAGAATAAAGTTGCCTTAAAATTTTAAGTCATTCGAAGCAAAAACTAAACACATGTGAGAAATGTACTTTGGAGAAATATGTGTCTATTGTGCATACATACATGCATAATAGATAGGGGCTATACTTATAGAAGGAGCATCAATATTTGAACAAATCATAACGATTCCTCACATCATCTGTCCTGTAAATCGAAGAATCATCCTCGCTTGGATGCGATACTGACAACATAAAAATTTATTGCGAGTATATTTATTTATTAAATTTTGTATTTTAATTTTTTTCTTTCAAACCGATGTGCATGTTCCAATTTTTTTCGGTTTTTATCCCCTTATCTTAACTAGATTTTATGCTTGTCATTAAAGAAGAAGATTTTAGCCATTTTTTATCTTTGCATCTCACATCTCAAGAATGTTAATCCTGTTACCACTACAAGTTCATTTTAAATCTCAAAATAAGTTAAAAATATTGTTTAACTGGTGAATACAATTAGCCGTGTTTATCAGGCGTTATTATGATTCAACATAAATGTTATTAAGACTTAAGTACCTATGAATAAATACAGATAAATAATATAGAAAATTTTATAACAGAAAAAAATATAAGTTTGTGAAATTATCATCCTTCAAAAAAGTAAATTTCCTATAAAAATAGGAAGAGATAAAAATTTTCTATTTGTTGATGAAATCTTGTACTCATAAAATCTCGTAAAGCCAGATCAAAGTCTGTGATCAATATTTTCAATTTTGAAGAACTAAAATAAATACAATTTTTGCCCTTGTATATTCAGTACACTCTGTTGGAATCGGCTTAACGCAATTTCGCACAGATCTCATTTCAACATTAAACAATCACAATGGTCAGAATGGTGTCCTTTCCAAATAACGGAAAATGCTGATTTCGTTTCACCAGTATGCATTAGTTATTTATTATGCATACTTTGTATTTTGAAGTATTGGAAGGTTGTGTCAAGTATGTGTTGTATAAATGTATTTCACATATCAAAAAATAATTTTCCTCAATAAAGCTGCAAAACTCTCAGAACGATGAACTTCACGCTATTATACATATTTTATCTTTTATTGTGTTTTCATAAATTCTTACATATGAAAAATGAAAGTGTTCAATATGTGTTAAATATTGATAATTGCTTAGGCGTTTTTAATTTCTTCGCAAGGAACTTCTTTGTAGCAACATGATGGGAGATTTTTGTTCGGATTTCTTTGCTTGTAACATTTGCCTTTTACAAATGAAACCAATGGACAGCTAAAAAGTTATAATATAATCAAGTTTTTAAGTAGAAAAAGTGATACTCAATTTGAAAAACTAAAGTTATAAATCGGAAATGAATCTAGAATACTAGAAGTTTTATGCGTTAAAATTTGGACAAATAAATTTCTGATTTAATTGAAAAGCTAACTCTCTTATTCTTGTTTCGATTTAGGCAAAATAACATAAAAATCTTGCTCTGATACAAAAATTGAGAGGATATAGAGTTCCCTTGCTCCTCGAACGGGAATTTTTTTAGATAGTTTTTTTAGCTTCTAAGATTTTTTATAATGTATCGCCAATCATTATGTAGGTACACTTCTTTTTTTATATTCACAGCAAAACATCATTCATATAGATTTGACTGAACATATATTAATTTCGAATTTATTTGATATAGATTTTGTATTTATAAATTTTCATGACAGTGACATTATTATTAATTGGAAAAGTGTGCTACAAGAAAATTTAAAATTTAAAGAACATGGATCGCCATTTTAATTTGAAGAGTTTTCAAATCTGTTCGAAAAAACGAAACACTAGCCTATATGGACTCAATAAAAGTGTTCACTAATACTGTATACAAATGATTTTATTGAATTTCTAACGTGTGCGTCTAGCTAGGTATAGACTTGATTGGTTAATATGCGTTTTGTCTAATCTTTTGTAAAAATCTTAATAAATACAGTTGTGTTGGTTGGTTGGTTGGAGATATCAAAGCACTTTCAGGTGTAGGCTATATGCTCGCATTATGCTTAAGATGGTTAATTACAATTTTTGTGAATTTGTTTTTAGAGTTGGGAGCCTTGGGGATCGAACCCCTGACCTTCAACTGTTAAGCTGAGAAATCTTTTTGTAGGTATCTGAAAAAGTATGTAAATAAATATATAATACATAATTGTAGAATTAATAGGAAAATAAGTAAAACTTTTATTCAGAAATACTTCATTAATTTTCAACTTTTATTCATGACGTCTCGGCAACACTTTCTTTACATTGTAGAATTAAGTTAACTTTAAAAATAAATTATTGTTAAAAACTTGGATAACATTTTCGCAACAATAAAACTTCAAATTCACCTGCAGAAAATGCAAAATATTGCACTTACTCGCACAGATATTTGTTAATAAAATAAACTTCTGTAAAACAAAGATGTATGAAATATAAAAGTGAAAAGTCTAAAAACTAAACATGCCTTAAAAAGCAGGAGAATTAAATCCAAACTCATAAACAAAATTAGTTCGACTTTTCGACATAAAACATTTTCCTAAAATTAATTCTAAATACTTTTCAGCTCGTCATTAAATCTCACAAAATATTTTTATTTCGATATTTTAGCTCGCTTCATAGCTTTAAGTGTTTGTAGTTATTATTATTATTTACTCAATATATCTTTCCATCAAAATAAAATATCTCTAAATACTTTTTTCGAATAAAATTTTCCAAATATAAATATATTTCCAAAATAATATTGGATTTAATTAAGTTAAATACAATAATAAATCAAAAATCGTTCCAATATAAAAGATAATTTGCTTAGTGTCAGATCAATATGGGTTGCGGTAAAGAAGATTTAGAAAAGGCATTTATGCCAATATAAATGGTGAAGACGCGTGCCTTAGTTAGAGCATAGCGGTCCTTGCGCAAGATCTTTCTTTAAGTAGCCGCTATATTCTAACATTTATTGTGTTTTTATATTTAAATTTTTTATTATTTTTCTTATTTCAATTTTTTCTTCATTGTCTCGTCCAAGGCTATACAATAACGAAAAGTATGAGGTTACAGGGTTTAAACAAAAAATATACAAACCCTTATTCGTCATAGGGTTTGATTTCTTGGCGAATTTACACTAATAAATAATATACTAAATTTCTATACAAATGATCTTATGAAAAGTGTTATAAAAATTTTTACCTTCTACATAGTGGAAATGCATTTTCAGTCACAGGATTTAATATGCAACTACAAGACTTACAGCCATATGAAAATTTTTCTCCTATATCAAATTCTCCAACGTTTTGTTGAGTACATTGTTTCTTGTCTAGAAGTCCTAATTACGAAAAGTCATGAATGTAAATAGAGTCTATATAATTAGAATCTAAAATTCAAAGTTTTTTTGCAAACAAATAAAGTATATTTTTAAGTGCCTTTTTCCAGTGTCTATTTATTTTTCATAGCGACACTCGAAGAACGAAGTGCAAGTTTTACGTCAACCTGAATTTTCAAAGCAAGATTTCCACAAGATATAAAGCAATATTGATTAAGTTTATTCTTTTTCATTTAGTTTATAATTGAAGGCTATTCTATATTCAGCATGCTTAAAATATAATTGAGATAGCTGAGTAAATATTATAAATCAAAAAAACGGTTTTACCTAAAAGAAAACTCACGGTGCATACAATTGATCTTAACGGTCAAGCTATCGTATAGAAGTTGAAACAAGAAAAACTCTTTGATACTACCCTCAACACTTTGTCAACGTGGTTAAAATCGTCTAGAATAAAGTTATGAGAAAGAATGTACGAAGAGAAAGAGAGTTCTTTTAAGGAAATTTCCTGATATCGAAGAGACGACTGCTTTTGTGGTTTAAAAACACTCGAAATCAACATTTATCAATATCTGAACGTGTTTTGCAAGAAAAAGCATCAAACTTGCAATCGATCTTCACCAGTATAGCTTCAAATGTAGTGAAGGGCTCAACCGTTTTAAAGAACGCTATGGTATGAATTTTAAGACTAATAATGGAGAAGCTAGCAGTATTAAAGAGGAACAAGTAAAATAATGGACGACATTTACAATGCAGATGAAGCAGCAGGCTTATTATTCACATCATTATTTTTCTAATCATTAAAGAGAAAATTGCATAGGCGTTTAAACTTTCAAAAGGATAGGCTTACCGACCTGGAATTAAGTCCTTTTCCAATAACAAATAAGAAAAACTTGTGTATATCAAGCATGCCTGTATTCATGATTGTGCCTGTATTCATGATGGATATACACAAGTTTTTCTTATTTGTTATTGGAAAAGGACTTAATTCCAGGGCCATCTACTGTGTACTTAGCTTGCAGAATAGTATAACTGAATACAGGCATTTTTGTAACTCCTTGAAAAAACGTTAGAAAATTTGCAAATCTTAAAATTGAACAATTTCGTCCCATCGATTCATCGCATACCCAATAAGAGTGATATCAGCCTAGGCCAGGGGTGGCCAACCTATGGCGCATGCGCCAACAGTGGCGCATTATACACCTGAGACAATAAAAGAAAAAAGGTGTGCTCGTAAAAAAAAAGGAAAAAAATTTAATAATATAGTCAATATTCGATATAGGCGCATTCGTTATAAGCACATCATATTCAATTTGAGCACATGAAATTCAAATAAAGAAAATAAAATTTTTCTTGTTTCATTTATCAAAAAACAAAATTTGTGTTCGTAAGTAAAATGAAGTTTTTTATTCTTATTTTAATATATCGCGAGTGTTTTTGAAGTTGTTATTTTTCATCTAATAATTATTTCATTTTTTATCATTTTTCATTAAGATTTAATAAAATTTTATATTGGGCTTTAAATTTTTTCGAATATGGAATATTTTTTATATCGAATATTGACTGTATTATTGATTCAGTACAAATAGATTACATATTTGGAGTTAGAATATCTAACTCTATTTGAATTTAAATTTTTTAATTTTTTGTTTTTTAATTTTTCTAAATTTTAGGCCTCATCTGGGTGCTTTAAAATATGTGTTTTTAATAAAAATCCAACAAATATACAAGTATTTTTCTTATCATTCTTATTACTAATTTTAAAGTTTAAATATCTCATAGTAATAATAATAATATAATAGTAAACAAGATTTTTTCTTTTTTTAGAAAAACAGAAAGTGATAGCAAACGTCAGTTTAATGAACTGTAGGAGAATGAATTTTTATTCATTGCGAGTTCTTAAGGAAAGCCAATGTGTATTGTTTGTAAAAGCGCTCTTTCAGATAACAGAAGATATGATCTTAGCATACACATTAAAAAACACCAAGTTGAAATAGAAGAAAAACAGAAGTTAGTGCCTGGTTCTGAGTTACGCAAAGAATATGTTTTCAGGAAAAAAGAGGATATCAAAAAAGATGAAAAATCTCTTCGTCAAAAGAAATTGTGAAAGTTTGGAAATGCTCGAGGCCTCCTACGAAATTGCCTTTGTGTTAGTCAAAAAGCTAGTTGGTGTAGTATACTTGAAAAAGCTATTTTCTGACGGTGAAAATATTGTTAACCTTGTCTCCAAAAATTTGGAAAATGTGTTGGTGAAAAAAGTATTGAAAGAAAGGTAAACGAAATCGCTCTTTCAAAGCAGACAATTACAAGACGCATTGAAGAACTTTCTCATGACGTATCTGAGCAACTAAAGGACCGTGTCCCTGCAAGTTCTTTCTTTTCTTTAGCCTTGGGACGATTCTTCTGACATATGTGATGTAGCACAGTTAAGTATTTTTATAAGAGGGATTGATGATAATTTTAACATTTTTGAAGAACTTATTGGCCTCGAGTCACTCCATGGAAAAACCAGATGGTCTGACATATTTGAGAAACTAAAGTCTTGTTTACAAAATCAGCAAATAAATTTAGGTAAACTCTTAAGCGTCTACACTGACGGAGCGCCGTCAATGATTGGTAGTGTTGCTGGAACAAGAAAAGTTTTTAGCTCGAAAAGTTTTTAGGTCGTCCACTTCTGAAATATCATTGCATTATACACCAAGAGTAACTCTGTGCGAAAATTTTGAATTTTCAGCATGTTATGATACCAGTTGTAAAATGTGTGAATAAAATTAGAGCAAGAGGAAGGAGAGAATTCTGAGAATATTGTGAACTCTTAGATATGGAATATGGTGATCTCATCCTTCATTGAGAAGTGCGTTGGCTTTCTAGAGGACAAGTTCTCAGAAGATTTTTGAAACTGAAAAATCTTGTGCATGATTTTCTGGAAGAGCTGGCTGAAGAAAGGGCCCTTTTATGTGATGAAAAGTGAATGTTTGATTTAGCATTTTTAGTTGATATTACCAGCCATCTCAATGACCTAAATTCAAAACTGCAGGGTAAAGACAAATTGTAAGCTAGGATTTGAGCCTCATTTTAGTAATTTTGATGAAGAAGAAGACTGCATGCTTGCGTTTATAAATCCATTTTCACTTAATGAACAAAACATTCTGAAAATGCCTACCAATATATAGATGGAACTTATTGATTTAAAAGCTAATTCACTAAAGAGTAAATTTGATGAACTTTCCTCACTCCCAAGTGCATCTGAAATGATTAATTTTTGACGATCTTTACCATATCAACATTTTGATTCAAATATGAAGAACTGTCTGTTGCTATCAGTTACTAATTTAATTCCTAATTTTCAAGATTTGATGAAAGCAAAACAAAGTCAAAAATCTCATTAAAGTTAATTATCTTATTTTGCTGTATGTGAAATTCTTCTTCTTTAAAACTGCTTATTGTGTTCATATATTTTTATTAGCACTCTCAGAAATAAATACTTAATATTATCAATGCCAATTCTAAGTTAAATAAAGTGTGTTAGTAAAGTCTACCTTGTATTCATGTAAAACTCTTTCCTCTACAACTGCTAAGTCTGTTCAGCTATCTTATATATCAACTTATATGTATAACTACTAAATATATCCAAATTACAATATTTAAAGTCTGTATCTGAATTAGGCGTAAAAAAATTGGTGCATGGGAAACAAAAGGTTGGCCACCTCTGGCCTAGGCCAATTCAAAAACCCAGCCGAAGGATCAGGATGTAAAGACGTCTATTAGTAGGAAAATTATGTTATCCATGGAGAGTAATTGAAAGTTATTTGCAATCACTTTATTGGATTTCACGTAATTGGGGATGTCTTGCAATTAATGCAACGTGGGAGTCCGTTATTCCTAATGCAAATCATTTACTGCACAAGTCAAATTTCAATTTTTCCAAAGAGCAAACAAACGTTTCTTTTGATGACTACATTTCTTTTGATGAAAAATCATTACAAGTCCTCCTCTTACCGACAAAGATGTAGTTGATGATACTATAAATTAAAAATGTAAAACATCAACTGTATCTGATGACGATTCCAATGAGTTAAGAGTAAATTGACTACAATTCCTTCTGAATTAGTTTTATGCTCTAGTTTGATCTTCTGATGCTCACTCTTATAAATAAATTGCAAAATTTATTGAAAATGTAAAAAGAAAAAATTCGAATCAATAACATGTTTTTTAAACGCAGAAATTCAAATTAAATCTTTTTTCTTTTTTTTCCAAATTAAATTTATAATAGTTTTTAAAAAATTTTTTTTATAGTTTTCAAATATATACATCAATGATTTTACTCAAATTAATATAAATTTGATTGATTTAAAAATTTTCTTCAAAATATATTTATCGGGAACTTCTTTTGTGTCGAAATTTTTGGCTTGTTCCTAGAGATTGGACACAACGAAATTTTCTAACACAATTAAAACCTTTTTAGCTATATCAATGATCAAATTGTCTATTTTTGTATATTATATTTTCTGTTCAGATATTATCTTAACAGCATATCTTGTAAATAATTTTCTATTTTATATAAAGTTGGTGAATGTAATTTTTTACGATTAGTGAGATTTGAAACTTAATCCTTGCTCACCAGACAAAAATATTGACTCTGATTGTAATGAGACAGTTTAAATTCGTTGAAGTAATAAGATTTAAAAATCGATAATATATTACCTATCTGAAATGAAGATGCGATTAGGCATAGAAAAAATAAGATGAATTGAGCAAAAGGTGTTTTCTTCGCAAATTGCGCATTCATTTTTTCATCAAATCTAAGAAAAATCTATAAAAAAGCAATGATATAGCTAACACTTGTGAATTTTTGAAAAAATAATATTCATTATTTCACTATCTCCTGCCAGTTCTTCGAATAAAACTGTGTGAAGGCCAATAGAGAAATTTTAACAAAAAGTGTAACATAACTTGAAGTATTGTATGTAGTTTTAAGTATACAAATAGACAAAAAGATAAAAAGTTTTTGCATAAATTAAGAATTTCTTGTGAAAAAAATGACATCATTTAACCTTCTATTTTCTTAGTAAGCATTTTAAAATTGTTTTGGCAATGAGATAGGAATAGCGATGTTGCCATCACATACATTTATTGCTAGTTTTATTGAACGCAAATATCCTCCTTACGACTGCAGAAAAGTACTATGAGCTTGATGCCGTTCTTGACTTTTTAGAATATCTGTGAACAACGGTGGTCTATGAATTTATGCCGAGATCACAGCGAAGAAATATAGCAAAGATTAATTCTAATAATTATATAAGCTCTTTTTGTATGCACATCATAAAATAAACATGCCCAATTAAAGATATAGCTTTTTATATATAAAAATTTATTTGCTTCAACGTCTAACAAAATTGGTTTAAGAAATTGCGTATACGACTTCTTTGTCGTGAGAGCAATATTGTTATATTGAAGTGAATATCTGCATACTTTTATCAATAGTATGTAGAATTAGCAAACCAACTTTTTCCATTTGTTCATGTTGGTATTTTTGTCAATCTATAGATAGGTAATGAATACGGTATGTCAATTTTTAATATGGGAGCAAATCTCTATTCAACGCGATCTCAGATCAGGCCACACATCATTAAAAGTGTGATATCACCGAGAGGTCATATTTTAAAACAAAGTTCGTGAATAAATATTTCTAAAAATTTGGATGTTTAGTCCAAAAATTCCATTTTTTAACATCGAATTTACAGTGATTTTTAATGTTTTATATAAAAGAATTTAAATGCTATAAAAAACTCGAAACTCTGGAGATAAGTTAGCGTAATTTAATTTCCCCAAAATCCCTTATTTACAGTAAATGTTTCTTCGATCATGTAATCATTTGGAATGTTAGTTTTTTATTTCTATTACTGCATTTTGTGTTTTTTATTCAATAATGATATAATTAATAAATTCAGATTTTTTTCAAAATTATTTATATATTTTAACGGTGACAAGAAAACGGGTTCTTAATCGGAGGTACTGTGAGATGCAATTTTCTGAGACAAAGTTTTCCTATTTTTTTCAAAAATAGAGACGGTGTTACTCTATCTAGATTCTAGATCATTTAATAAATTTAAAGGGGTGATTCATTCTACCTAAAGTTATTCACTGCTATGCATTTATTTTTCCAAATGTTACATGCTATACACATTGCCTGCCATAATGATGGGTGTTGGGCGCATGTTAAGTTAAATTTATTCAGATTGCATTTCGAAAGTTGTGGTTAGAGCCGTAAAAGTGCTGTGCATCGAGGAAACCCCGTTCACTAAAGGAGTGGAATTGCATGCTTTTCTAACTCAAATTAAATACGAAATTATTCCTATGCTTGAGGTAAGAAAGGTGAAGAAGGCGACACACATTATCACGGTGTTAAGGAAGGTTTACCACCTACAAGAGTTTTAATGAGAATGTGGGGATGAATCGAGGTACGCCTTTGATAGATAGATAGATAGATAAGTTGCACACGTATCATCTCGAAGACAAAAGGGGAGTAGTTGTAGTGCGCTATCATCACTCATACTGAAGACAAGAGCTTGTTGCATTCCGCCGCGACATAATACCGTGAAGCGTAGGATGCCGCTAAGCCCGTTATGCCGCTTTCGCGTGTTTTACATAGGAAGATACACGCCTACTCCGCTCAAAGACGGCATTCTGGGATTAGAAGAGCCGTTGAGTGCGTTGTATAGCAAATACAAGAGTAGCGAAGAAATTAATGGCGTTGACTGCTGGCTGAGTGTCTGGAACAATGGACTACTTCTCGAAACGATCACTACCGCGCAAGCCAAAAAGTTTTTCTATCCCATATCCCTTCTACACTTCTGTGCGCCCGTTTTGTACACAAACAACTGCCTAGTGCCGATCAAAGATGCCATGAAAGTCGCTAACACCAAGTCCGCGCCAATGTTCACGTGTGTCATGGGTAAGTGTTTGGGGACGCAGTCGTCCCAATTTGATGCTTACATTTGCAAAACACATTTCTCCGCTTTGTCACTAGCCTTAGCTACCGAGAAAGCTCTTAACAAAGCGGCCGCGCCTTCGTATTCCAAAAAGTCAAATCGCAGCTCCCTCCACCCAATTCCCCTTCTTCCTGGCTTCCACGAGGACAAAGAATGCGCCACCCTAAAAAAGAGGGGGAATGGCGAAAACGCTACCTCTGATAACATTTACGCCGTGTATGCTGATTCTATGGAAGTATATCAAAAGGTGCATTTGAGAGCCAGGTTGCCGTACGACTTATTGAACACGAAGAACCACAATCCGATATATCAAAGCGTTTCGCTCAAAGTATCTCGCATCAATAATAACAAAGAAGTGAAGAGTGGGCTGTGCCCAAAGAAGGCATCGCTATCGGAAAGCGTGTTGCCATCTTGTGAGAAAAAAGCAAAAAACACGTTGCAACTCTTTCCCTTAAAGTTTGAAAAACTTCTCAAAAGTAGAGTTCTTAAAAAGAGAGAAAATATCTACACGACAAGCGCGTAGCCCAAACGATTTTCATTCCTTCTCAAGTCCAAGATACGAATCATTTGTAAGTTGCAACATGCATAAACCTTTCTTTCAATAAATAAACTTTTCACTAATTTCTTTTTTAAAATTTCCTTTAATATCAAGCTACCTAAAATGAGGCAAGAAAAATGTGTAGAGGTTTTAATTTCACTGATATCGCTATTTTCACGACCATCAACACGAAAACTTTCTTCAAAACTTTATACCGCAGATAACAAGAACAAAAATCCACGACTGAGAGTTATTAAAAATATCTTTTACTTAACTTACATTATGAAAAGGTTAAACTTTTTTGCTTTAATTGTTGTACAATTCTTTAAGTCCCTTTCTCAATTTTTTAGCGGAATAAGGAAGTCTTTCTTGAGCCATAATCCTCCTCAAATACACGATAGCATGCGTTTCATTTTGCTGTAAGATATTTCGCAGGATTTCAGTATTATTTAGAGTGAAATGTCAAGATTTGGAAAAAAAGCTGTCGACACCATCAGATATTTCAATTAATTTTTTCAAGTCAAATTGTTTTCTTATTTTTATATTAGTGCGATTTGAAAGTGGCATTTTACAGTATAAAATTTCTTCATACAATTTTTTACCATCAATGTCACAATAAAATACTTGTTATTTTTGTACTTTCTAATTGTTTAGCATTTAGTTTATTCATTTTTCTTACACTGTTTGTTCAAATTGTAAGTTTTTACTGTTAATTTTTTTATATATTTGTTTTATTCAAAGATATTTAAGTTAACAAATTTGGAAAAAAAGTTTAAACGAATGCGAGGAAAAAGTTATATTTGATTGGTTCTACGATTGATGATATTAAATGTTTAAAATTAAGTAGTTATTGACAAGCATTCGCTTATGCACTACCGAAAAAAATGGAATTTTCAAGATTCTTTACGTCAATCTGTTCGTGGCGTTAAAGTAATTAGGAATAAAGCAATTTTAGAAAGAAAATATTATTTTAATATAAATTTAATTTCTTCCTAAATTTTAGTATAGAAAGAATTCCTACTCAATAAGAACATCGTGAAATGAAAAAATTAGAAAAATTTTTAAAAGAATAAACAAATTAAAAAACTCTTCCATAATCTCACAAAAATAAAAAAAAACACTTTGTAGATCAATTAGATGACCTTTTTGATATAGCTCGTGGAGATGTTGAAAATTTAATCAAAGATATACAATTTTCTAAGTTACAAAAACAGAAAAATCGCCCAGTTTGCATAGGAAGTGCTGACAATTTGTTCTTCCTGAGATCAAAGAAAAAAGCTGAAAGAATCGAAGCTGAAAAAAAGAAGAAATCTGATTTGATGATGGAAGCATCGATGAGGCGGCAAGTTTCATTAGAATTGTCTACACGTTCTAGAGAAGAAAATGAAAAGCATGAGAGTTTCTTATGAAAATCAAACAAGAAACCAGGCTTAAAAATGTGATAATTAAAGAAATGCGCTCTTCTTTAGATCGTACGCAAACATCTAAGCAACATTAACTGAAGCTGCTAAAATTTTGGGACCAGATCCATTTGATAGACAACGAATAAAAACTAGAATCGCTGAAAATCAAGAAATAATCGTTTTTTGTTGAAGAACCGATAACTATTCACTGGAATGGTAAGATGATGGAAGATCTCACATCTCAAAAGCACATCGATCGTTTGCCAGTTCTTGTTTCGGCTTTAGACGCTGAACACTTGATAGGAGTTCCAAAATTGATAAACTCAACAGGAAAAGCCCAAGCTGAAGAGGTTATAAATTGTTTGAATCGATGGAATCTTTCAGACAAGGTAAAGGAAATTTGTTTCGATACAACAGCTAAAAAATACAGGCAAAAAGAAACTTGTGTTTTATTAGAAAGGTCCTTGAAAAAAACTTGTTGTATTTGCTTTGTAGCATCACATTTTAGAACTTTTACTAAAAGATGCATTTGAAGTCTCTTTGAGTTCAGTTTCTACAAGCCCAGAAATTTTATTATTTAAACGTTTTAAAAATAATTATACAGGATTTTTTTGTTCTCTGTATTGGTTTATGTGAAAGCATGGATAACATCGTCCTTTTCAGTCAATGCTCCCTTAAGCGATTGACAGTTGATGGAAATTATAATAAATATCCTGATAGGAAGATTTCTAATGGGACAAAGAAATCAAATAGAAACCATTTATGGTATCTCTCGCAGAAGATTGCATTGGATTAGTTTTTTGATGAAAGAATTAGTATTAAAAATTTGAAGCTGATGAGAGAAAGCTTGAACAAAGAAACCTCTAACAAAACAAATAAACGGCCCCAAATACAAGAACTATTATTTCAACTTGAAGAAGAACCTCATCAAATAGTAACAATGACACAAATGTAATTCATCGAGACAAATATCCATTACCTTTATAAACAAATCTTTTCAATAATTTTTTAAACTGGAAACGTATATTTATTCAAATATAATTTAGTTTCTTTAATTGTGAATTTACTTTCATGACATTTGACTAATATTGAAATACGTAAACAAAATTTTACACTTAAACAGATCAGGGCGACCCTTAAACGTCAATTTAGAACAGATAATATAGAATAAAAAGTTTCATTTAGCTTTCGGTTCCTGGCTCTGATTGGTGCACTGTTTGAAAACTTATTTAATTTAAGACGGAGGAGTGTGATGTAGTTTTCTAAGTGTTGTCAGGAGAAACTTGTGTTGCAGAAATTTTATGTCGGGAAATATAGGTAAAATATTGTAATTTGAGTAGTTTTGATTTCTTTAGGTTGAATATATTGATAGATTTTGCAGTTTTTTGTTAGCAAATATGTAGGGCGTAGTTGGATTTTTCATTTTCTGTAAGAAGACTGAGATGGTTTTTCTTAAAAAGCTTGAGTGACATAATGTTAATAACGGCACCATTGTTGAAGACGTTGTAATGCAGTTGCGTTTATTTTAATTATTTTTTCTTTAAGACTTAATGAATGTCACATACATTTAAAAAGAAGGCAGAGGGAGGAGGTGTACTTATGGAAAGAGGGTGAGCGAAAGTGCTTGGAAAATAAAGTTACATTGTAGGGAATTTTTAGAATTATAATTTGACTCAAATGATATTGTGTTGAGTTTAAATTATTATTAATAAATTTATAACGATCAAAAAAAAACTTTTAATAATCTTTCGATAAACGTCGCCATACATTATTATAATATAGATAAGATTAAGTTTATCTTTCAAATTGAAAAAAGGCTGATTTAAGTTTAGGGAGATGATATATTCTTTGAAAATATCAGAGATGAATAAAAATTTATCACAATCTGCATTATCTTTTTCCTGTGTGTGTTTCCTAGAGCAATGTTTACGAGATTTGCAATAGGAAGGAAAAGGGTCCACATCCAACAAACGAAGAGTACACAACACAATTAGGATTATTTTTATGTCGTAAATTCAAAGGATCAGCAAGGTATTTGTTGTGTATTGATAAAAGTATATTACTTACAAAAAGTGCATCCCAAAAGAAACAAACCTTTGCTAAAAATAAAGAGAAAGCGTACTTTTTGAGGAAAAAAAGCAAAAATTGAATCTGCTTTGCTTGCGATTACAATTGAATATTTAAATAAAGCAAAATGTTAAAAAAAGAGAGTCGCGAAGCACTCTCTCATCAAAATAGCATGTCTATCCTCACTTCTTGGCATACTTCATATTTCAAAGAAAAACTTTTCTCAACAAATAATATGTCTAAAATCGAAAGTATGTTAGTGTGTCACTAAAAAGATGGTAAAAGGCTCTTTGCAAGAATTGTAATAAACTTTTCAAATCTCGTGAATTATCAACTGTGTCAATTTACAAGTTAGAAATGTTAACTTGATAAATAGAACGTCAAAAAAAGTCCACATAATTATTTTTCTTGAGTAAATTCTTTATTTTGGGGTTGAATGAATGAGTTGAGTACTGTAAGGATGTCCAAAATTTTGTGAGTAGGAGAAAATTTCTGGGCCATGTAATCAAATAAAATTTAGTAAAACGCAGTAAAAGGAGATAGAAAAGAGTTTAAGTCAGTATGGCAGGTGAAAAAAGAAAATCAGCTATTTTAGGGACTAACTAATTGATACATCGAGAAATTTGAAACTGTAATAACAAAAACGGAGCTCGGAAATGAAATCAGTATTTTCGATCTTGTATAAAAAATATGAATATTTTTAAAGATAAATTTCAAATCAAACATTCGATTTGCACTTTCGCATTTCACAGTAATGACCAAAACTAAGTTCAGAAATGAAATCAGCATGGTCAATTTGGTATAATAATATATATTTTAAATAAAATTTAAAATATATTTTTAGAGACAATTTGCTGACGTAATTCGCTGTTTCGATTCCCACTTTTAGATATTTTAAATCCTAAATGGGAAAACTTAGTCCAGAAATGAAACAAACAGGCTTGTTTCATTTAAAAAATATTTTTTAGAAATAATTTGATTGACACTTTTAGATATTTTCAAACTCATAATGCGAAAACAGACTCCAGAAAATAAAGTAACATGTTTGATTTGGTATGAAATCATACATTTTATGTACAATTTGAATAAATCTTTGTGTTGGTAATTTTTTATCATCTATCAAAATTTTTTCCGATATTTTCTAAAAATTAGTCATGTTTAATGATAAAATTAAATGTTATGAATTTAAAACAGTATATTATTAAACATTTTCAAGGGATTATCGAATATAGGTATTAAGTTAAAAGTTTAACTACAGATAATATCAAAATGTTGTTGAAAAATAGTAATTTTTGATTTTGATTGACAGTTTTTGACATAAGATAATCGTTTTCATAGATACTACCATGAAAATTGTATCAAAATATGCAGTTTGAAGTGATTTGTTCAGTCAAATTGACTACGATGACTTTTATATTTGAGTGAGAGGGCTATTTTACGCACGCTTTCCCAGCACTTATAGGGTTGCGTGGATTCCTGCTGTAAAAGAAATATTCATTTGTATTCTCATTTCGTCTTTACTTCATTTCAAAAGAAATCACACCCCTCCTATTCATGTGCATCAAAACTAAACGAATCAAAGTTATCCTGGCTCAAAGATAGAATTTAGCGATGTTAATACAAACTTACAAAGAGTCAGCAGCTACTTTTTACCCTACCTCTTTTTATTGCCATTTCCTGATTCGTTGAAGTAAATCCAATTTACTAATATCGTATTAATCCTATTTTAAATACTGCTGTTTCATGGAAAATACTCCAGAAAATTCTTTATGTTTGCGTCCTATTCACATCTTTTTTTAATTCTCATATTCCTCATATCAGTTTGCTAAGATTATAGTTAACCATGTTGTAATCAATCAAGGACTTTGAAAGCTTCTTGTTCAAAATTTCACAATTCTTATATTTTAAGTTTATTGAAAATGATTTAAGAAGCGTCACTCCAAAAAATCTCTTTGCAACCTTTATAAACTATAAAAATTCAGTATAGGATAAATTTCTTTTAAATCACTAAAGGTAATATCTATATTTCGAGTAATATTAATAAATACATTGCATGTCAATAATATTTAAATTAAATAAAAGTCCTATAAATGCCACATCACTTATGGCCAATTATGCCTAAAAACAAGAGGCCTCTTTTTGCAGCTCAGAATATTCTCAATTCTTGGAGATTATCAAAAATGTTGAAAGTATAGCTTGTGCTTTAAAAGAAGAACATAGCTTGTGCTTTATATTTCCTTTCATTACAATTTTGGTGCATAATGCGGTGCAGTGAATTTTCCTCAATCCACGCAACTCGACTTATTAAGAATATTTTGATTCCCATTTTCGCGATGATATAAATTTCCAATTATACTAATCTCCTTAAATACTAAAATTATGTTTAAAACTTATAATAATTCTGTCAATAAAATTTAAGCTGAATTTAATAAAATTAATATTATAAAATGAATATAGCATTATCTACGATGAACTGCATCCCAGCTTATTAGACTACACTTTCCACAGTTTCATGTTGTGGTAAACAAGTGCACCACACAACCTTGAAGTAAAAGAATGGCCAAACAAGTTATTTTCTTTTTTTAGATCATTTATTAACCATAGTGAAAAATAACATGAACAAAAAAACAGAAAGTGATAGCAAACGTGAGTTTAATGAACTGTGGGAGAATGAATTCTTATTCATTGCGAGTTCTTCAGGAAAGCCAATGTGTATTGTTTGTGAAAGCACTCTTTCGGATAACAGAAGACATGATCTTAGCAGACACTATAAAAAACACTAAGTTGAAATAGAAGAAAAACAGAAGTTAGTGCCTGGCTCTAAGTTACAGAAATAATATGTTTTGAGGAAAAAAGAGGATATCAAAAAAGATGAAAAATCTCTTCGTCAAAAGAAATTGTGAAAGTTTGGCAATGCTCAAGGCATCCTACGAAATTGCCTTTGTGTTAACAAAAGGCATAAACCTTTTTCAGACGGTGAAGATATTGTTTAACCTTGTCTCCAAAAATTTGGAAAATGTGTTGGTGATAAAAGTATTGAAAGAAAGGTAAACGAAATCGCTCTTTCAAAGCAGACAATTACAAGACGCATTGAAGAACTTTTTCATGACGTATCTGAGCAACTAAAGGACCGTGTCCCTGCAGGTTCTTTCTTTTCTTTAGCCTTGGGACGATTCTTCTGACATATGTGATGTAGCACAGTTAAGTATTTTTATAAGAGGGATTGATGATAATTTTAACATTTTTGAAGAACTTATTGGCCTCGAGTCACTCCATGGAAAAACCAGATGGTCTGACATATTTGAGAAACTAAAGTCTTGTTTACAAAATCAGCAAATAAATTTAGGTAAACTCTTAAGCGTCTGCACTGATGGAGCGCCGTCAATGATTGGTAGAGTTGCTGGAACAAGAAAAGTTTTTAGCTCGAAAAGTTTTAAGGTCGTCCACTTCTGAAATATCATTGCATTATACACCAAGATTCACTCTGTGGAAAATTTTTTAATTTTCAGCATGTTATGATACCAGTTGTAAAATGTGTGAATAAAATTAGAGCAAGAGGATTAAAAAGGAGAGAATTCAGAGAATATTGTGAACTGTTAGATTAGGAATATGCTGATTTCATCCTTCATTGCGAACTGCATTGGCTTTCTAGAGGACAAGTTCTCAGAAGATTTTGGAATCTGAAAAATCTTGAACATGATTTTCCTGAAGAAAACGAAGAACTGGCTGAAGAAAGGGCCCTTTAGTGTGATGAATAGTGGATGTTTGATTTAGCATTTTTAGTTGATATTATTACCCGCCATCTCAATGATCTAAATTCCAGACTGCAGGGTAAAGACAAATTATTTCCTAGCCTAGTAAATGATATCAGTGCATTCAAAATCAAACTGAAATGGTTTATCTCTCAGCTAGAAAACAAGGATTTGAGCTAATTTCCACATAGGAACAAAATGAATGTGTTGAAGATAATAACAACTTTACAGAATGCGTTGAAAAAATCATATCTCTCACTGCAAGAGGCTTTTGATAGTGGTTTTAGTAATTTTGATGATGAAGAAGACTGCATGCTTGCGTTTATAAATCCATTTTCACTTACTGAACAAAACATTCTCGAAATGCCTACCAATATACAGATGGAACTTATTGATTTAAAAGCTAATTCACTAAAGAGTAAATTTGAACTTTCCCCACTCCCAAGTGCATCTGAAATGATTAATTTTTGGCGATCTTTACCATATCAACATTTTGATTCAAATATGAAGAACTATCTGTTGTTATCAAATTTAATTCCTAATTTTCAAGATTTGGTGAAAACAAAGCAAAGTAAAAATCTCATTAAAGTTAATTATGTTATTTTGCTGTATGTGAAATTCTTCTTCTTTAAAACTGCTTATTGTGTTCATATATTTTTATTAGCACTCTCAGAAATAAATACTTAATATTGTTAATGCGAATTCAAAGTTAAATAAAGTGTGTTAGTAAAGTCTACAATGTATTCATGTAAAACTCTTTCCTCTACAACTGCTAAGTCTGTTCAGCTATCTTATATATCAACTTATATGTATAACTACTAAATATATCCAAATTACAATATTTAAAGTGTTAAAAGAGCTTAAAAATGTGTGTGGCGCATCTGAATTAGGCGTAAAAAAATGTGTGCATGGGAAACAAAGGTTGGCCACCCCTGATATACTCAGTCATAAGTAACCTTTCGAGAAAAACTTCATAAAAAACTTGTATTCCTAATCAATTTTTTTTCTTTCAATGCAAAATAGTTTGAAAAAAGATTACATTTTAATTTTTGATTAGGTCTTATATTTATTTTCTTTTTCAAAAATCAAGTATGAAGAACTTTCATGTGGAGTAAAAAGCCATAGTTCTTCCTGTGAGGGAACAATGTTGCAAAATAAATTGTTTTTTTCTTGCAAAAACGCTTATCAACCCTACATATTTCTGCCCTAATAAGTAATGTCTTGAAAATAGCTATTTTGACGGAAAGAGAACCATCTTAATGCCAATTGAGATACAATCCTGTTCGTATCGTTTCTATCTATTGATATTTTGCTTATTTTGACATCAAGAAAACGAATGTGATTGTGACTTCCTTTTCGTAAGAAGAACAATGCTTGGAGCAAGTTATTAATCTTGTCAAAGAATTCATCACTAACTTTGGCATCTTTATGATAAGCAAGCATCTCGTTTTAACCTTTCTGCATGTTTGGTTGTAAGAGATACCAACCCATACAACATGGCTCTCTGTACCACCATCTTATAAAACCTACCAGGTGACATATTCATTATCAGAAAGTGCTCCGGCTAATTTGCGCTAATTATTCGATCCAGCGAATTCCTTAGAGATCATTTCAAATTTTTTTGATTTTGTTTGAAAGAAAGAATAATCTTCAATAATAGGAACATTGAAAATTAAATTAACAATTCAAATAAAGTAAGAAACTAAAAAAATTATTAATAAAATAGTTTGGAATTTAAAAATAACGAAAATCGTATCAAATTTAGAGTAATTAAAAGCACAGAATTCCAAAATGAAGCAAATTTTGTCAAATAATCCAATCATGACGAGAAATCAAAGTAAGGATACCGCTCTAGTTTGACGACACATGCTCCAATTTAAGCAAACAAAAAATATAAAAAACGGAAACGATAAGTATAATTAGGATTCATTATTTTTTCAAACACTAACGAAAAAATCAAAGAGTCTTAGATATGATTGAATAATGTTGTAATGAATTTTAGAATTGGCAAAGGAATGATGGATTTGAACTACATCAAGTCAAGAGATGGCGCGCTGAAGTGTTTGGAGTTGTGTTGTTCCTTGACAGGCTACCTCATAAGCAACATAGCGAAGTCAAACAAAGGCGGGATAAGAGGAAGCGGGTGGTACGAGTGTGCAGCCCTGCTCGGCTTCTTCACTTCCTTGTTCAGGTTGATGTGGGCAGCTCGCTTACCGCAAAACAATGAAAGCAGCCGCAAAATCTTCTCCCTGTCTCCGTGCTTGGTGGAAGCGTGTGGACTGAGCCTCCTGGCCACCACCCTACTCCTGTCCTCTCTCATTCTCGGCATTCTGTGGGGTGCCTTCTTCGCGTCGTACGCAGCAGCATCGGGCTGTGGCCTCCTCGCGTCTTCTCTCTACTCCCTCGATGCCTACCAAAGCTATGTGCTGTATAAGCAGCAGGCCAAAGACGAGCTGGAAACGCCCACTGCACAGACGCTCCATCTTTCCACTTAGCATCCTTTCCTTTGAAATGTGCAAGTGCATCTTAAGCGCAAAGACCTTTCTTCAAGAAAAGCTGCAAACATGCTGGCTGAGTCATAAAAATAAAATCATTAAAATTACGAATATCTACCGCTCATTATATCTGTATTACTTACAATCATTTTGAGCAATTTGATAATAAAAAAAAGAAAGATAATATTACCTTCTAGGTAGATATTTGATTTACACAAAAGATCAAGATGCCTTATCAATTTGGCCTTCTTACGTCACCAGTAGTTGTCAACTCTTACGTTGAAGTGTAATTGATGATATAATTTTATTATATAAACGAAAGTTGGTAGAGATCTTCAATCTTCTTGGCTCATTGATAGCGTTATAACGGTGAATTGGCAGAGGTCTTCAATCTTCACTTTTTTCTGGCTCATTGATAGCCTTTGTTGATGATGACGGTGAAGATCTAAAGAAGTGACGCCTCTCTTTCTTTATTTACATATATATATAAGTATATGTTCTGGGCATTATGCAGGTATGTGTGTGTCCTTGTGAGTACATTGAGGCTTAAAGGTGTAATAAATGTAATTGTGTCTTGGAGATTGAATATTAACAGTACATATTAGAGGATAGTGCGTACATTAATAGGTGCTAATTGAATGTCATTTGCATAAACATTTGAGGATAATGTTACATCAACTTAACCCTTTCTTTAAAAATACATTTTTCATATTATTGTATGTAGACAATGTAGGGAATTTTATAAATTTCGATTTTAAGCATTCTGATAAATTGATAAAACAAAAATTTAAAGGCAGGACTTTTGAGTCAGAACATTCAGAAACGGCTCCAAACTACATCACTCGTAATAGGGCGAGTGTGAGACTGGATTCGACTCCACAACATGAAATGATGTCCAAAAATTGATCAAGATAATACAGTCTTTCCTTCGTTTTTTCAAAAGAATTTGGCCTCGAAACGATTTTAATATTTTATTTTTTACAGATAATTCCGGGTCTGGAAAGAAAATTAGTTCTTAGAATAGAAAAGGTTTGTAATTAGCTATAAATATTACAATTATAATAAACCCATTGGATTCTAAAGAATGAAAGATTTGGAAGAAAATTAAAGAAGTGCGGAAAAATGGCAAATTCATTTGCAAAAATGAAAACTTTTCAAATGATATACCAACAAACAAAAAATCAAGTAATATTCTCTATTAAAAACAATGATTTATTTATTCCAGAAATCTATTTATATTTGATGTTATAAGAAGACATCTTAACTTGGGCTGTCAACCCTTTTTTTTCTTTCGCGTTCCATCAATTTAACTTGTGACCAAATTTCTTCATTAATTTCCTTCAAACCTTGACTCATTGCATAAAACTTGGCTAACGTTAAGTGGAGACTCAAGTCTTCTGCTTTTAAACTTTTGGCATCTTGTTTGCGAATTTGTACAAAATCATTTACTATAAAGTTTTCCCATTTTTTGGAATTTTGGAAAGATAAAGATCCTGCGTATTTCAAATACTCCCTGAAGACTTGAAGAGTGTATCTATGTTCTTGCTTCTCTGAAGTGAGATTAGGTTTGATGGGCAGTACCGCTTGACTATCAAAGAGTGACCTTTTTGGAGGTGAAAAAATGACGAATTTTTGCTGAGCTGACACTTGGCAATGACAAAATTTAAAATCACAGTACAGAGTTTGATCTTCTATAACTTCTTGAATCGTTCTAACGTTTTTCACACCCACTTCTGAAAGGTTGCCACAATGAAGAGCAGCTTCATCGCAAATCACTAAACAAGAACTTGGTAGCTGTAATTCGCCATACTGCAGTGCATCTGACTCAAAATCTTTGACTGGAAAAAAGGAAGAGCGATCTAAACTCTCAATTGTCACGTTGATAAAAGTGACATAGGGGTATACGAGGCGTAAGAAAGAGGTAAGGCCGTGGATGGAAAAGTTGTTTGCGGGTGCGGGAGGCAGCGTGAAGTTGATGCTAAGCTTGTCAACCATCGTTTGCGAAGAAGGAGATTTCCAGGAGCTTGATAACAAGGAGAGCAACAAGTAAGTGGCGGATAAATCATCTCCACACAACAACTCTGTCAAAACAGCCTTCATTTCATTTCTTATATCTAGGAGGCGCTGCACATCTATTCCTTGATCAGTTGATAAACTGGGATACACGCTTGATGAGGACGAGGAAAAGTAGTCAGTTACTTTGAAAGCATGTATAACATGCATGGTTGCTGTTCTACGCATTTCCTCATTTGCAGTCATTTGAACGCGTTCCTCGCCATCGTTGCCGTGAAGAACGACCTTTTTGTTTGAAGTGTAGTGAGCATCACCTTCTAAACAACTACAAATAAAGATCCCATACAAATCAACAATGTCGTTAATTTTAAAGGGAAAACAGGTTGCCTCTTCGCCGTCATCTTTGTTGAGATAGAAAAGAGCTTGAATAACATTTGAATCACTTTTATCAAAAAGAGCGTCATTTGACAGAGCTGAGGAGTCAAAGGAGTCAGTGAAGTTAGAACTGGAATCGCATTTGGAATTCCATGTATCCATTGAGAAATCTTGAGAATGAAGTCGCGCATTTTTGTGCCATTCACTCTCAGAAGGAATAGGGGAGATGCAATCAACGATTTTTAAATCTTTCAACCTGGTGTTCACTTCATTTTCTTCTTTGAGTTTCCAATCTTGAGCGAATTCACCATCCCCTAGCAGTACACATGAATCTTTATACTTGGCAAAAAGGGTTTTAACTTCTGATGTCTTAACATTTTTAAGTACAACATTTTCACAGTAGAATACAGGATTCCGAATATTTTGAAGCATACAAGTTAACTTGACGAATTTTGGATCATGTTGGCAGGAAAATCGCTTTTTAAAACTGTGAAATGAAGCTTGGAAGTCTGAGGCGGCGTTTTCGTTATTTTTACCAGGGAAAGGCTGATTTAGAAAAATCGATTTACTAAAATCGAGTTTGGGAATTTGTTCTTTGCATGACGGATCTTTAATTTTCTTCAAAAAAAAGTCTTCGATGTTATCGGCAGCAAAAGTCGGATTTTTATGGAAAATGTCGTCTATTAAATCATAAGGCTTTTCAATCCAATCTATAATGGCAGGCATGAATGTCTTTTAGGTGAACTTAAAAGTGAAAATTATAAAGAGAATTAACAATTTCAATACTAATTAGGGTAATTTTGGTCCGATAATCGCAAACTAAATTTAAAAACCAAAATGTCAACTAGAAGCTAAACTTTTCGCACCAGAAGCCTATCCATAAATAAAATGTGCCCTACTCGACTACACATCTAGCAGCAATCAAAGGCCAATTGCACTCTACTACTTTTCAGAAACTTTTATATCTTACATAAAAGACAAAAAAATTCAGTTCTACTCATATTATTCTATGGTGAACACAATAACGGATTACTAGATCAATATGATATAAAAATAACACAAACACATATGTGTACGGCGTAGACTCGATGCCTGCGCATGTAGTAAATTTTTTCGTATCCACTCCGCCCCTCATTTCCTAATTTTGGAGCCACTCCACACTAGGATCAAAAAAATTTCCCCACGTTAAATAAAGCAAAAGATTATGAAAGTGATTGTTTTAACATGGGTATTCAGTTTTAAATTGCTTGTGGGCCACAAAGGTAGAACCCCTCATATAAATGATTCATGTACACATTTTGATATGCGAAATTTTTTTTTCTAGAAAGTATGTTTATACTTTATACCGTATTGATCTTTATATGGTGTGATCTAAATACTGCCTTTGACTTTATATAAATGATATATGAAAAAATATTAAAGCTTGAGGAAAAAAATTATTAATATTGATCATTTAATTATTTCATTAAAATGGTTCTTGAAAACTGTAAATTTTGATACAGTTGTTCTGTGATGGATTCCCCATCGTGACTATACCACTATCATTTGTCCAGCTATGGAGGATCATTCTTGCCTTGGATGCGATACCGATAAATACAAGAAGTAATTATAATACACTTAATGTCTTAATAATATCCTAATTATTTATCTATTTTTTAGTATTAAAACTTATCTTTTACCTTAGAAGTATTTTTAACCCTTTGAGGACCAGTGAGACACCAATGTCCCAAGAAATGAAAATCGTCTTCAAAATTTCGGTCTACAAAGGGTTAATATTAAATATTTTTGTAAAAAAATACAATTTTTGTTCTTGAATTTTTTAATACCATTTTTATCTTGATATGGTCTCAAAATCTGGCAGCACTAATGATGGTACAACTTTCTTTCATATGTACATAATAGAATCAATTGCTATTACATTGCGTACAATTACTGTTAGGTAAGGCAAAAATATCGGTAACACTTAACATAATACTGCGAGAGATAAAAGAATTTTTTGCTTTTATCAAAGGTTTATTTTAATTTTTTTACTGCATGCTAGACTATTTGTGCAGGGTTCAAATGGTTATGAAGAAATCAAATTAAACAAAAATTGTGAACTATAGGTGGAAGTAAACGATGCACTTAAATTTAAGGGGTTAGGCTAAATTATGAGTAAATGTAAAAGGATAACAGTGATACAAATCTCGAGTTTCTCGAGATATAATCTATAGATATAAATCTCGAGTTTCTTATTTAAAAAAAAATTTAATCAAGATATTTAAATCAAAAAATAATTTAATGGATTAAAAGAAAGTAAAATTTAAGAGTCATACAAATTTAAGACAACAAAACTTGAGGGGCGGGAGTAAAATAATCAACGAGCAAGACCAGAAATAAGGTGATTTACGAGTCAATAAAGAGAGATAATAACGTGAAAACCAACTTACAAATCTTAGGTTTCTTATTCAAAAAAATCCTAATCAAGTTATTAAAATGAAAATATATTTTTCTAAAAAGAAATAATTCAAATCCAGGTTTTCCCCTCCATTTTCGTTATATAGATGGTATAAATAATGTCTACTCGAAAAAAATAAAATAAATCAAAATGTAAAAATTTTTAAAACTAAGATATACAAAATTTTCAAGAATCTTGGATCTATACAGTAGCGTACTTATCTTTGAGGCTACCTTAGTAGATGCTAGGAAATGAATTAAAATTTTTCGTTAAATTTCAAACAACACTTCAAAAAAACGCCATAAATTAATAAATACAGGTATATAAGTATGGAAAATTGGAATAAAATTGTAGCTAACAATTATTCCATTACTATTTAAGTAGGTATCTCGATTAATTTTTTATTAATATAAAAAAATTCTACGTCCAAGACTGACCGTCTTCCTCTCTCGCTCTCCTTTTATTTCGCCACTGCATTAGTATTGTCTTAATTTAAAAACTAGCTTGTACATCCATGTTAGTTCAATTAAAGTTAATAATATAAATCGAAGATTCTTGACAAAAACAGTAGAAAATTAGAAACTTATATTTTTTAAAATAAGAAAAGAAACAGTATAAAATCATTATGTAGAATAGGCCCAAACCCTTATTATGTAGAAAGCCCTGCCTATTATCAAATTGCCATTAATGACTTAGTCAAGCAATAAACTGCGAATCAAACTCATATTGATTGAATCAAATTTCTAGCATTGCATTTAACGTAACAAATGAAGTAGAATGCTTTAAAAATATAATAACTTAATTAAAAGAGTAAAGTTCAAAGATAAATTGGCTTATTTGGATAATATTACTTGGTGGATATGACCAAGCCAAGCATAGTACAAACTAGTTTAAAGAAGTTTCTCATCGATTAAATATTATCCTAAACGAAAGTAAATGCCTTTTCAACACTAAATTATGAATATTACTAAAAAGTGTGCTGAGACGCTCTCGTTCTACTCTAAACGGAAATAAATGCCTGTTCAACACTAAATTATTATTATTAAAACGTGTACTGAAACGCGCTGATATACAAAATAAATTATAAACAAATATACGTCAATAAAAAAAATACTTTTCCAACTCTAAAATTCAGATTAACTCTTAATTATAAGTTTATCGTATTTATTTTTAATTTAATCTCTCTCTAGTTTCTTAAAATAAATTTAATTTATATTAAATTATTATAAAATTTAAGTTTATAAGTATTCATTATAAATAAATTGTATGCTTTTTTTTAACATAAAAATATGATTCTCATGGTTGTTAGGGTGTACCACTCAGCTTAGCTTAATTTACAGTTCTTTTAAGTTATCATGTATCTCGGAGATTTGCACTGCGTCTGAACCCACTTTTTATTAATACCGATAAATTACAATGCAAAGATTTTTTTTCAAGTGAATTTTTGATTATTTGTATTTTATTAGTTCGTAAGAATGAAAAAACATACATTTTATGTCGCTAATAGTTATTAGGAAATGACATCGATTTTTTGAAAAATAACAAAAAATTGCATATTTACATTAAATTTGTAGATAAATTTGAACATTACTGAAACTATACAATAGCGTTGAAATTAACATGGATATCTTAATCTTAAGTAAAATTTAGCATACTACATATTCGATAAAACTGTTTATTTAAAACACACAGATTTCCTACTCTTTCTTCAGTGAAGAGGCTGGGTTTCTCGGACCAACCCCAAACGTAGTAGTATGATCATTATACTGGCTCTGGTAGATCTTCTCAAATTCCATTATATCTTGATGGAAGAGCTCGCCATGCTGTTCGGTGTAGTCATCAATATTGGATTTATAGAAATCCAAATGGGAATGCATCATGTGCAATTTTCTATCCACTATATTTGTAGGACTTAAGAAGTTGGATAAGGACTTTTTTAAATATTTGTAGGACTTAAGAAGATTGTCGACCAGTTCGGGGTTATTTTCTTAAATCTTGTTATACAAGATGCCCTGAATAACTCCAACGAACCTGCGCCAGGCACCTTTCTTCGGTGCCAACAACTTTTTGGAGAACTCCGGGTCCTGCATTATCTTTTTAATTTGGGGTCCAACGAACACCGCTGGTTTAATTTTGGCCTCCGACAACTTTGGAAATACAGATTTCAAATGCTTGAAGGCAGCGGGCTCATGATCTAGTGCATACAAAATTGCTTTATTAGGGGTGTGACTTTTTAAAATTTGAAAAACGCTCTAATCCTTCAAAATTATCAAGCAGTTCAATTATTTTTAAATCTAGAAAAGAGTTTGGATACATTTGGTTAAATTTGGGTAAAAAGTCACTCACCTTTATGAGCCCCAGCTTGATGTGAGGGGGTGGCATTAAGATCTTCTGCTCAATTGCGACTTGACGTTCTTCTCATCAAGGGCAAAGCACGTTCATGATGACCAGTCCTTCGTTCCATAATGTTTCGCTCTAGCTCGTCTATGCCAGTAGTAAAGGAAACAGGGATGTTTTGTGAAGCCGCCTTGCAAATCTATCAAAAAGCCAATCATCTTAAAATTTTTTTCTTAAAAGCCCCTAATCACTTCCCAATATGCTATTTATACATCACCAGGCGCAGCAGGTGCTTAATATTCTCATAGCCTTCCTTTAGTTCAGGGTTTTCCAAACTTTTTGTTGATGAGTAGCACTTATGGACTTATGTTGTAGGTAACCACCTAACTTAGTTTTTGACGATAAAAGAACTATACTAAAAGGTTAACAGACACAATAGCATACAAATATAATAGAAGTAAACAAATCGGCAATTAAAAAATATACAAAACAAAACTTAATTTATTTGACATGTACATAACCATAAACAAGCAAAATATTTTACTTATCGACCAATAAGTATTCACTCGTAAGTCATACGATGGCTGGGGTTGCTTTTGTTCGACTAGTTTTGCAACCCGTGGAAATATTTTGTTGACATCGGAAATTGTGTTTGGGGTTTACAAGACGATTTTTTGTCTTCGACTTGATTGTAAGAAAAGTAGAAAACTCTTGTTCGCATTTCCATCTCGTTGGAAATATGAGAAGCTTATGAATTGCTTTTTCACTAGTGACGGATAGGAGAGACTTACATTTAATCAGAAGTTGGTCAATTTATGATTTTCACCTTCGTCGTTTCTGCAAATCGATGAGTTCTTCTTGTTCACCAGTTCCCACTGTGAGATCGCCAGTGTTAATAGTAGTGAATGGATTTCGAATGTAAGTGCATATTTGTACATCACGATCATTAAAAAAGTACCGCCTAATTTCATCTTTCAACAGAAGGATATCTTTGGTGATCTCTTGACCAAATGCTATATTAGGCTCCCCCCTCCCCAAATGACGCCACATTCTCACACATTCCAAATGGTCTGTTCTCAATCCACAAATCGAGCTTTCGAGTAAATGCAGTCAATTTGAAAAGCAATGATGTTATTCTCAGCGCCCCGAAGAGAACAATTGAAATGATACATAAGTCCAAAAATATCTGACAGGTAGGCAAGGTAAAGAATGAAGTTTCCATCTTCAAGGATCTACTGAACTTCGTGATCATTTGTTTGGAAAAACTGAACCAGCTCCTTTCTCAACACAAAAAGAACCATATTGGTATTCCCTCAAGACAGCCACCTCACTTCCGTATGAAAAGCAATGACGTGTATTCTGATCCGATATCCTCACAGATGACATTGAAGAGACGACTATTTAGAGCAGATGTCATAATGTAGTTTACCATCTTAACCACCAGTTTCAATCTTGTCTTCATATCGGGAGGTAGAACTTTAGCAGAGAGAGCAAATCGGTGTATGAAACAGTGAACAGAAATGACAGATGGAGAAACTGCTTACACCCGAGCTTGGAACCCAGATTTTCTCCCAAGCATAACAGGAGCGCCGTCAGTTGTGAAACCAACTAGCTTGATCCATTGGAGGCCATTTTCTTTGAAAAAGTTATCATAAGCTCGAACAGGTCTTCTCCTTTTGTTCTAGTTGTCATTTCATTGGTCAAGAGTAATTCACTTCAAATTGCATCCTCAGTAGCATAACGCACATATACCCGAAGCTGCGCGTAGTTTGACACGTCCGTTGATTCGTCCAGTTGTATTGCAAATCCATATTTTGAGCTCTGTACTTCCGTAATTACTGGTTCATTAATATCAGTAGACATTTCTGTAATACACCTCTGTATCGTATTATTTGACACTGCTTCATCAACGATGCCTTGCTTCACCATTTGTCGTGGAAGGCTTTTATTTCTTCGGCAAAAAAGTGCAATTTCACAGGAGGCTGTCACAATACCAACCGACTGCTCATATTACTTCCCGGTTTTGTCTAGTCGTTTTTCTCAAGTCGCTTAAAATAATTAGGATCGCGGTCTTTCTAGTCTGGATGATTAGTTTGGAGATGGCGTTGTAAAAGGCTTCATTGATAATGTCTTCATACACACCACACACTATTACATTATACGGATATGCGCATATTTACATGTATTACAGTTGAGGAACTAAAAAAATGAACTTTAGCCAAATTTACATTACACTACATTTCTGTGTGGGAATTTCTGTGAAAACAAGTACTTTTTTAATTTTTGGAAAATATCTCGTGTACCACAGGTTGGGAACCCTTGCTTTAGGTGAATAGAGTGGGCGATAGGGATGCTTGGGTACTTGTTACCATTGTGCAACAGCACCACCTTCAAGCTTCTATTTGAGCTGTCCACGAACAGTTGCCATTTTCTGGGATCATACGGGAATTCAAATTCTTCAAACAAGTCGTTGATGTCGTGACAATAACACACTTTCTCATTTTGTGTGAAAAACTGAGAATATAAATATACAATTTTTTGTTATTTTTCAAAAAATCGGTGGTCAAAAGATATGCTTTTTCTTCATTCTTACGACCTAAAAGATAAACAACTAAAAAATTCACTCAAACAAACATTTTTTATTCATTTGTTAAACGGTGATTTTCACTTTTAGAATGTTCAATCGAAATTTTTTTAATATAACTCGAGACTGAAAGGTTGTCGCTTTAATAAAAACCTTTACCTACTTCTAAGGGCAACAAAGATTTTGAAAAGGTTCAAGGGCTATTTAGTTATTGCCTGTAATACTAATAAAAAATAAAGTTAAAATAGATATCTCAGTTTTCCAAATTAATTAGTACTCATCTTTCATCAAAATATAATGCATGATGCTGCATATTAGAAAAATATAAATTATCAAATAAGTGACACCTGAAAGAAAAATTATATAATTGTCCTAATTATTATTTTTGTTAAATAAAGTTCTATCTTATCTTCTCTGGAAACAAATTTATACTACGTATACTTGTATTACTTCAAATTTAACAATAATATTAATGTCTCTTCCACCCTGTTCATATGATAAGACTATCTTATATCAAGCCAACATTTTGGAAACTAAGTTGTTTGAAATTTTGAAACATTTTTGAAATTAAGAATTTTGGAAATGGCTAATTGTTTAAAACTTTCAAAAGTTACTAGGTTGAATCTTCTTATTACCCATGCAAACACGGAATGGCTAATTCATTCCAAACTCAAATATCTAATGCAAACTTTAAGAAAAATATTTTTTGAATTTTGAATAGTGTTCTAAAACTTTATTCCAGGTATAACTTCTGCATTAGGATACCATCATGCAATCTATTTATATCTTTGTTGTTTACATTACTCTGATGCCAATTGATGCCAAAATTTTAGAAAATTCAAGTTGCAATTAAAAAATTACTGGAATTCATGAAAGAACTAAAATACTAGATGATAATAGATCGTTTGGAGATTCTTAGCTTATCATGTACATGTACAATGCTGCTATCCATAAAAAAGGAACGCAAAAATTTAATAAATGTACCATTTATACAAAGTTCTTTTTGTCTCCATATAGTTTTATGATAAATGCGATTGAAAATGTTTTTTCGATTATAAAATCAAATTTAATTTTGAGAAAAAAGATGAATTTGTAAAAAAGGACGAATTCAATGTGAAAAAAGAGGAATTTAAATTGAAAAAGGACAACTAAGTGAAAAGGGTATATATCTATATAATAATAGGCTAGCGTATGTGTGTGTGTGTCTGTCGCTGGAAGCATTCTAATTGGTTGAAATTATTTATGTTTTGTGTGTATTTTTATATGGTGTAATGAGCAAAAATACACAGAAAAGATACAACTATGATAAAAACAAATAACTCACCACCACACAATTAGCAACTCAACAGACCATATAAAAAATACACACTTCCAAAGATTTCGAGAAACAAATACTCTACCAATGTTCCTATGTTTCGAGAAACAAACACTCTACCAAAGATCCTATGTTTGGGGCGCAGCAAGAAACACTGTTTTGAGCGAAGTGAGAAACGATCACGGGACCGGCTAGTATATATATAATAAAGTAAACTCCGTCTAAGTCGAATTGTTTGGGACCTGAAAAAACTTAGACTTACGCGAGGAGAAAAATATTAAATATGTAAATAGTATTTGCTTTAATTTTTCTTTATACTTTTCCAAAAGAAAACTTTCGTATTAATTGGAAAAAAATTGCTAAATATTCAGGGGCAGTATATTTATCATCAAAAGAGTCATTTTTCTTCCTTATATTCTAATTTTATTAAGTTTTCTTAACAAATTTTTCTAAATTTTAAAATATATATGGTTTTCTCTCAGGAGCCATATCTTTTTTTGAATCTATTTATCCAAAACACTGAAATTTTAGTTTAATAATAATAATAATCAAACTCTTTAAAAAAATTCTTTTATCTAAAACAGACGTGGGTAAAGTAGGGCCAAAAGAGGCCCACAAAGGATTTTTATTCAGCCCGCTAAAATGTGTTCCACGATACAATTAGAAAAATCAAGTTTCGTTGGCAGACTCTTATCCGAGGCGATGTGCGCTAAAATTGATTTTAAGAGGGGCTCACCACCACACCATTCCATAATATTATAGCAATGGTAGAAACAAATTAAAAAGACAGATGAAGGAGAGTGAAAATTCTAAATTCTAATTTAAAAAACATTTTGTTTTAAATTAAGATGAATAATCTTAAGCTCCACTATAAGAAAGTATATACATTGATGTATTTCGAGTGACAAAATCGAAGCCGATCTTATCGGCGGGCCTGGACACAGAAAAATTAAAATAAAAAATTTTCAACATATGCCCATGTTTCTACAAATATATATTTTTAACTTCAATAAAAACATGTTCGAGTCTTTTCTTAAAGAAAACTTTAAATATTGGAGTTGGGAAAAAATGTGGATGATTATAAATTACAAATAGTAATTAACTACCTGAATGCAACGTTATTCCAGCTCTATATTAGCTGCTCAAATAATATAGAGGGATTCATATAGCAAACTAAGAGAGCAACTGCACTATAAAGTGTCATGTGAAATTGTTTTTAGCATTCTAATTGGGGGAAGAAAGCGAGTTTTAAAGTAGGTTATGTCTTCTCAAAATAAAGATAACATTTTTATTGTATATAGGTAGTGTTTCGTAGATATTTATACCTAGAAAGTGAAAAGACTTTTTGCCACACGATTAAAATGTTTAAAACGCATGAAGTATGATGACTGCATAACGCAGACTCAGCACAACATAATGTATTTGAAAATAGAAAACAGTTTTTACTAAAGGGATAAGTCAAGTTATGCAACATTTGATAGAATACAAGTAAAAATACGAACTGTTAGAAGGAAATGACAAATATTTATTATACCAATGGTAGAAACAAATTAAAAAGACAGATGAAGGAGAGTGAAAATTCTAAAATTCTAATTTAAAAAACATTTTGTTATAAATTAAGATGAATAATCTTAAGAAACAAGCAAGCCTATGTTTTTCCATTAGTCGTTTAATCCATGTTGGAAGATTGGTTGATCAATAAATCAATTGCTCGATCAATATTTCCAGAGGTGGCAATCAAGGCTAAGCGAAAATGAAGAAACAATTAGATATGTGAAGATAACGTTTTGGGTGATCAATACCTTGTAAATTAGCTTCTTTGTTAACGAAACCCATAGTTGCAAGTTGCTCCAACTGAGTTCTGAATCTTTCCTCTTGATTTGCATCACGATTGGTCTGCTGTGAAGAGAAAATATTGGAGTATTATGCCTACGACCTGATTAGCTCTCACACTGACCATGATTACCCCTCATACGGACTCGATCCAATTTCCACCCACTAGTATAATATTTTACAGAATGCAAAAAAGAAAGTCCAAATATCTTTCCAATAATTTATTAACCACGGACGCACATTTTGAAATTATTGGTAAGTAGTGAGGGGAGTAATTTTTTCAAATTTAATTTACTCTAGAACAGGGGTCCCGCGGGCCAACTGCGGCCCTCAGAATAGTATTATGTGGCCCTCAACTTCAATCGAAATTTTAAGTGTCAGTGTGATTCGGAAAACCTAAAAATGCTGACGGCTTCATTATTATCGATAATTTTTATAAAGCTGCAAACCCTAATTGCATTGTAATTTGTAAACCTGTTAGCAGACTAATATTAGTCCAGGTGAGTCTTCTTATGCTTAACTTACTTATTTTTCAAATATAATGTGTTCATTTTAACGAACGAAAAATTTTTTGCATGAAAAATTTTGTGGTTGCATAGGCGTTCGGTTAGAGCACAGGTCCTTGAATCTGGTGTCTCCGATTCGAGTCTGGCCTCTGCTGAAAACTCATAGCTCGATGTTAGCGGTACTTAGAGCCTGATCGATGAAAACACCACACCAGCTTTAACAAATTAGTTTTAATTTTACTATTTCCAATTTATTAATATGACTGAAAAACTTTTTATTTAAAGCCTGATTATTTTGTTTTAAGATTTTAGCTTGAAATTTTAGATTTTACTTTTTAAGTTTCAAAATTATAAAATTAATTATTTATTTTATTATATATATAGTAATAATTTAATCTTGAAATAATTTTTAAATAAAACTGCAATATTTTTTATGCATTTTTAAAATTAATTCAATACTCATTATACTATACTGTAAATTTGAGCTATGTTTCCGTGTAAACTCTCATTATAAATGTAAAATTTATGCTTTAATCAATTCTTTTATTTCTATAATAATGAACTTGTTTTTTTAGTTAATTTGGAGTTTGGATTATGTCTTTTCCAAACAGTCAAACAAAAAGAAAAATTGACGTTGAACACAGAAAATTTCAACAGAAATGGAAAATTGAATATTTTTTCATTGAGCAGAGGGGCAATCCAACCTGTCTCATATGTACGGAAAAACTTGCTTTGGTCAAAGAATATAATGTCAAACGCCATTACTTCACTAGACATGCTGAAGTGTATGAAAAATTTAAAGGAATTGAACGAGAAGACAAAGTGGCCACTCTTAAAACAAATTTACTTAAGCAACAAAAATTTTTCACAAACGCAGGCAAAGAGAGTGCTGCAGCAGTTGAAGTGCTAGCTATGTAGTCAGTGAAATGATTGCAAAAACAGAAAAGTCTTTTAAAGATGGTGAATTTATAAAAGAATGTATGTTACAAGCAGCTAGTATAGTCTGTCGAGAAAAAAAGAGTCAGTTTACCAACATAAGTCTTTCAGCCAACACAGTAGCACAGCGAATTTGTGACATGTCATATGACATATATAGGCAACTTTTAGAAAAGGCAAAACTTTTCAGTGCATATTCAATTGTTCTTGATGAGAGTACAGATATCACTGACACTGCACAACTCGCAATCTGGATCCGTGGTGTTGATGACAACTTTGAACTTACGCAAGAGTTGCTTGCAGTGAAATCAATGCACGGGCAGACTACTTCTCAAGAGATATTCTGCCAGCTTTGTAATGTTATTATGGACTCGGGATTATCATTGAAGAAGTTTACTGGAATAACAACCGATGGAGCACCATCAATGACAGGAAAGAAAAATAGACTCGTAGGGCTTCTTCAAAAAAAATTAGAAGAAGAGGGTGCAAAAAAGGCAATTGCTTTGCATTGCATTATTCATCAACAGGCGCTTTGTAGTAGGTGTTTAAAGTTTAATCGCGTTATGTCTGTTGTTGTGAAATGTATCAACTATATCAGATCTAGAGGTTTAAGCACCGACAGTTTTGCACATTTTTGAAAGAAATAGAACCAGAATATAAGGACATACTTTACTTTACTGAAATACGTTGGATCAGTAGAGGAACTACTCTCAAGAGATTTTTTGAGTTACGAGCCGAAATAAAAACTTTTATGGAGAAAAATGGAAAACCTGTTTCTGTGCTAAATGATCCAAAATGGCTTATGGACTTAGCTTTTCTTGTCGACATCACTCAAGAACTTAACTCGTTAAATAAAAAATTACAAGCTCAAGGACAACTTATCAGTGCTTGCTATGACATTGTAAAAACTTTTTCTACAAGACTTATGTTATGGAGAGTACAACTGTTTAACAAAAATACTTTTTATTTTCCAGCATGCAAAGAACTCATGAATACAGGTATGGAATTTAATTGTGAGAAATATGTTAATGCTATTATGAGTCTTCAGGAAGAATTTGAGCATAGATTTGATGACTTTAAATCACACATTTTGCTTTTTCAATTTTTTTCAGATCCTTTTTCTTTTGATGTTCATGACGCTCCTTCCGAGCTTCAACTTCAGCTAATAGACCTGCAATGTAACCCTGAGCGTGAACCTAAGTTTAGAAAAGTGAATGGGGAGGTAGACATTCTTAGAGAATTTTTAAGAAATTTGCCTCCAATCTTTCCTGAGATTTCAAAGATGTTTAAAGGGTGTATGTGTCTTTTTGGAAGTACATATGTGTGTGAAAAACTATTTTCCACGTTGAACTTGACCAAGTCAAAATATAGATCAAGAGTAACGGATGATCATCTTCAAGCTCTTTTGAGAGTCTCATTGGCTTCTTCTCTCAAGCCGAATATTTCACGTATGTGCAAAAGTAAGCGCAACCAGATCTCAAGCATCTCTAATTGTAGTTAATCACTTCAAAAATGTGTGTTTTTTCAATGTAATTAATAAAGATATAAAATATTATACAGTTTTACTTTTTAATGAAAAAATTATTTTTACGGCCTTATTTTTCTTCTGATGGCCCCTATCTACTTTGAGTTTGAGACCCCTGCTCTAGAAATAATACATAAGGAACGTGTAAATTCCCATTTTGCTGGTAGATGGGGTGTACGTTATTTCAAAAAATGGAGCATAAAATGAAGAGGTGAATTTTTGGAAAAATAGTCGTTGGAAACATTTGTGTGCTGAAATACTTCAACTTCAATCTAAATGCACTATGCACCATGGATTGACCACCAATGTACTAGAATCTAAACAAATGAAGGTTTTATACCAGGATTCTAAAAATGATCTTTTAAAATGTTAAGCAACGAAATTTGAAACAAAGAATCCTCCTATATAATCTTCATATTCTACCTACACACATATTCAGTTAGTAAATTGTTTGAGAATATGTTTAGGACATAGGTGAATTTAAATTTGGCCGTTTTTTGAAGGTTTAAAATTTTTGGAAGAAAAAATCTAACAAACCTTAAATTTATATTAATTAGCTAGCCATTCCATTCCCTAAGTTAGTTATATTAATTAGCTAGCCATTCCTAAGCTATAGCTCAAATTTGCATTATTATATAGATGACGTGAAGATTAATGAAAAAAATAGATTTTAAATATTAATTCTAAGACCTAACCTTAAAACAAGAAAAGTTTGTCTAAAGTCTTTTAAATTCCTATAAAAAAGATATATAATTGAGAAAATTGAAAATTATTTGGAAGTGGGGGATGCGAAATGATTTTATGTCCCTTTGAAATCACATTGGGGTGAGGGCAGGGCAGGGCAGGGCGTCGCCCTCCTCCCGTATGCGCGACCCTGGTATAAAGAATTAAAAAATAGGTATTTTACTTGCAATAGTATAGATGGATAGATACCTGTGTTTGCATACTAGCATTGGAAAGCATTTGAAGCATCTGCGTCATGAAGCTAGTCATTTGATTCATTCTTTCGGGATTAATATTATCAGTATCATTCTTTTCATCCTTGCCTTCTTCTGAGGGCACTGCTTCTTCTTTAATGTCTTTTTCTCTTTTGTCATCAGTGTACATGACGTCACTTTCTTCAGTTACTACTTTCTCCTCGACTTCTTCAGCCCCACTTTCCCTTTTCTCTCCTTCCAACAACGTGATTTCTTCTCTTTCCTTTTCTTCGGCGAGAGGAGATAAAGACGGAGCACAACTCTTGCTAGCACTTTCCTTACCAACTTCTGCAGTGTGCTCGTTGAACATTGAAGACAACCTTAAAAAGAAATTTAACCAATTTATTAGGTTATCAAAACTTGGGAACTTCTTAGCATAAAACCTCACAATATCGAAAAAACTGCCTTTTTCCATGACAAAAAAAGTTTTGTGATACAACATGCAAATTTAATTCATTTCGTTATAAGTGCCATGTAATTTCACGAAATATCTGTCCATTAAAGAAATTGCAGATTCCCTATAGTTAATACAGATAAAGGAATGAAAATTTAAGTATTGAGTCGAAAAAACTAGCTTTGTCATGAATCAATATTTTGTTTGATATGACTAGGAAGGTATATCCCTAGAAATAACAATTGCCACTTGTACCAGTTTGATTGACAATACTTTTGATACAGATAACGATTGTAATTTGTACCAGTACAACTACAAAACTCCCAGATCTTCACTTTCAGCACGATTATATATACAGTCATGTCTCGTTTATGTATTCTCCGTTAAAAGGATTCCGCAACACGATGTCAGGCTATTTCCATTTTTTATTCATTAAACCGGCCATTAAACAAAGCAGATTGCCTAGCAGTAGAATAAGTGTCTCTGTTAATAGATCCTTCGTCCAATCGATGATTAATCTGAGTTAGAAGTCGACCTCGAGGAAGAAATCTATTCAACGCCCAGTTCACATGATTAATTACTGTTGAGGATGCCCACCAATTCTTAAGTCAGCCTGCATTAGCGCAATCTTTTGTTACCAATTCTCTTTAAGTTTAGGTAAAAAATTCAGCCGAAAGATTCCGGTTTAGTGGTAGTTAATCTATGCCACATAAATCCTGTTGATGCTGAAATATTAAACTTTAGTTTTCATAACAAATTTGACTCGAAAACAATATGACATTTTACAATTTAATTTGTGTAAAATGTTCAACATGCACCACACTGATAAAAATCACTCATTCACCAATACTAACAACATACAAACACGCAAGTTATGATCATCAGAGAGGAAAGCGGTATTATAACTCAAGTTTTACTATTTGTTTAACTAAAAATGAAATCGCATTAATAAATTCAAAATTTTGGAGTAGTCAACTTTATCTCAAAAATTGATTTCAAATTATTTCTAAGTTTTATCATTCTGAGTGTTTGAGAAGTTGGGTCTTTTCTAAAAACAAAGAACTTTATTTTGAATTTACTGGAGATAACTTATGGCGGAGCCAACAAGATCAAGAATTTTTAATTGCATCTACATGCAGGATAGACAAATTTTCATGTCCCGATAAAACGCATCAGGGTAATACCCAATCTGAAAAAACACGATTTTTTTAAAAAGCTTTATATCTTAAAAATCAGGGTTTCGGAGGAAAAAAAAAATCTAGAAGAAATATTTTAGTGGCTGGCTCCGGCTCGTTCAATTTTTTTAAATTATAATTAAAGATATTTTAGTTTTGTTTTTTGGCCAATAGCTATAAAAATATTGCCGGGAGCGATATAGGAGTAATATTTTTAGTGTTTCCGAATCATGTTACATGCATGCAAAATTCTTTAGCTCGATCGACCCCGGCTGAAAAGGTGCAATAGAAAGTCTGAAGAATCATTTTTCCTTCTTTTTTTTATTGATAACCAAAAATTTGAATTTGCTACGGCACAGCTTTTCTAATTGGATCTTTAAGGTTTTATCAGTTCCCTGCTCAATTGCAAATCATAAATTCGGCATTTTTGGAACACATCGAGAAATAATCAGTTTTTGAATAATTGAATTTATATTTCTTGAATTTCTTTAAACTTTAAATTTAAAACACTTTAAATTTCTTGAATGCTCTTCTTAACCCAAATCATCCCACTGTCAGTTTAAACTTACATTGAAAATTGCTTATGTTTTAAAAGTATAGCAAAAAAAAAAATTATTTCTGATTTTTTGTACAGTATAAAAATCAAATAATTTTTTTATACTAAGTTTCTGTTTTATTTATCAAAATTTTATTGAAAATTTCTGTTTTCATTTCTAAAAGAAAATTTATCTGAGTTTAAGAGTAAAAACTAAAATTTTAAATTAGAAAATAAAATTTTTCAAACTAAAACTTTTTAAAAACTTAATTAAAAGTATTTTAATACTTTTAAAGACATAAATTTAGAAATTTACAATTTTTTTCAAATAGTTTTACTTTTTTTTATTATGTAAGTTTAAACTGACAATGGGATAAAATATTTACGTGTTTATAAGAAAGTCCTTGATGTAATATTTTATTTTATTTTTTTAGTTTTAATTTGTCTTTATTTTAAAATGGCTGAGGATACTCTTTGCAATGTTCTTGATACATTAGAAGAAGCTATAAATGAAGGTTCTGAGTTTTTTACAGCTTCTAAAATCTATATTGAACCTCCAATGAATACAAATGTAGACATTAGCGATGTTGATTCAGGTGAAGATGAAAAAGAAAATATCAATAATTTAAATAAGAACCAGCTTTTAGCCTTTACATCCTTACAAGTGCATTCTTTTGATAAAGATGAAAAAAAAGCAAAATGCAGGCCAACAAAAAGAAAACTTAGAGAAACGAAGCAATTTATTTGGGAGAAGAAAGACAAAAAACCAGAAACATATTTAAATTTATTGATGAAAGTGACATTGAATTGGACACTTTTGATTCTCCATTTTTTACAGATTTTTTACAAATGAACTTCTTGAACAAATTTGTAAAGAAACTAACAAATATGCATACAAGAAAGGTAATCACAGCTTTATCTTAGATATTAAAAAATGTAGGTCTTTTTTGGCAGTTTTATTGATAAGTGGCTATGTTTCTCTTCCAAGAAAAAAAATGTTTTGGGAAAACTCAAAGGACATAGATATTTCTTCAATTTCATCCTTACTTTCTAGAAACGAGTTTGATAGTATCATGATGTATTTGCATTTTGTTGATAATGAAAAGATTGATGCATCTGATAAATTTGCAAAAGTTCGTCCTTTAATTGATTATATAAATGAAAAATGTTTGGATAATTTTCATAAGCAAATAGATGAAGCAATGGTCCCGTATTTTGGAAGGCATTCATGTAAGCAGTATATAAAAAACAAGCCTATAAAGTTTGGCTACAAGTTTTGGGTGTGCTCAACGAGATATGGATATGCTATTCAGTTCTCTCCATATAGTGGTAAAAACGAAGCAATTTATGATTGTGAATTGGGACTTGGAGGTTCAGTCGTTAAAAATTTCGCCGAAATTCTCGATTCAAATAAAAGTTTTCATTATCATATTACAGCCGACAATTTTTTCTCCAGCATTCCTTTAGTAGAAAGCTTGCATCAAAAAAATTTTAATTATACAGGAACTTTACGAATGAATAGAACAAAAAATGCTCCACTTATAAATGAAAAATCAATGATGAAATTACCAAGAGGTTCTACTGACGTTGTGGTTGATGATAAGAATAAATTTGCAATAGTCAGATGGAGAGATAACAAAGTAATTACATTTATTTCATCATTTTATGGTAGAAATTCAGTCAGTTCATGTAAAAGATACTGCCGAAAAACAAAGAAGTTTATCCAAGTTGAAAGACCCCAAATTTTAGAACAGTATAACGCAAATATGGGAGGTGTCGATAGACTTGATCAAAACATTTCATATTATATGATCAATCTAAGGAACAAAAAATGGTATTGGCCTGTTTTTCTATTTGTTGATTTAGCTGTAAATAATGCTTTTCAAATATACAGATATCAAAGAAAAATGTTTAAAGAACAACCTTTAGATTTACTATCCTTTAGAAGAAATATAGTAAATTATTATATTGCTCAATATTCGAAACCAAAAATTTTAATAACTCCTTCAAAAAACAAAGAACTTTTTTTATCCAGTGAAGAGTCAAGATTAGATAGTTTTGATCACTGGATTATAAAAGGTAAGCAAAGAAGATGCGCAATGAAGTGCGGCGGAACAACGCTGTATTCTTGTTCAAAGTGTAACGTCGCATTACATCCTGATTGTTTTACTACATATCACAAAACAATATAATTTTTAAAATAAATATTTATGTTTTTGTATGTATACATTTTTTTTGTAAAATTGCTGAAACTAGAAGGGTCTGAAATTTAATAATGGTTGATTTTAGCGAAATATAATAAAATTAATTAAAGAATAAAGTTTTATGATTGACGATCAAATAAATATTTCTCTTGAACTACCTAACTTTGTTTAATCTTGAAATAATAAATATGAATACTTTCGTTCCCATTGTCAGTTTAAACTTACAAAACATTTTTTGCTTATAAAAACAAATTGATTTATTTTTTTTCTAAATATTTTTGTTTTCATGTTATTTGGAGGCTATTTATCATAAAAAATTATACTATTTTCAAAAATTTTTTATTGGGTTAATATGGGTTTTAAACTGCTGCAATATTTCAATTGTTCATTTTTTCAACTACAGTAATATTTTTTAAGTATTTTGTTATAATGCGTCATTTTAACATTATATTTGCAAAAAGAAGAGATCTTTTAAACGTATGGTTAGAAAATGTCATTTTTTAAATAAATGGAAACTTTTTAATTTTGTTGGCTCAATTATTAGCTAGAGTAAATTATCTAACCTTAACCACAAGCCTAAAAATCCTTTATTTTTTATGCAAATATATTTTTAAAATGGCAATATCTAAACCTAACAATAAGCCTATAAAATCCCTCATTTTTAATAGGGTTTGATTATAAAATATACTATAATTTTTATAGAGATCATTAAAAATTTCTTCTCTACACATTTTTCAATCATGGTAGCAATATATAGTTGAATGATTATAAACTTTCACCTCGTTGTCTCCCCATTTTTATTATATCAAATCAAACGGGGAGCAAACTTTATTATAAATAAGTATGAAATTAATAAACAAGAATCTAGCTATACTGTAATAATTTGTAATTGAATAAATATTTATAAGCCCAACGATTTTTACGACGTTGTCTCCCAATTTTTATTATTTCAAATCAAGCAAGGAGCAAACTTTATATAAAAGGTAGAAAATCTAGGAATATGATATTAATATGTAATTGAATTAAATTATGACGGGTTGTTGCACGTCTTTATTCTTTTTCGGTTTTGTTAGATATGTGTGTGTTCTTGTAATATATATAGAAAAACAGTGCAACAAATTAAAAAATATGTTTTTCGACAGTTTGGCATTATGTCGACATCATTTCGGTCAGCATTTTGGTTGTAGACTAGTCTGGCACGTCGCCTCAAGCATGTTGTCTCAAGCGTTGTCCTGCCAGACATCTTCCAGCTGATCAAAATTTTGGAGATGATAACTTTCTCATTTTTTAAGATTTTATATATTTCCTAATACCTTCATAGAGGCTATGGGAGCTTTTTTCAAAATATTTACTTAAAGTCTCGATGGGATGAAAATGAAACAATCTTTAAATTTAGATATATAGTGTACAGGTAGTCGTCGACTTACGACATATCCGACTTACGACAGATCGACGCCAACAAAACTAAAATATTTCTCAAAAATAAATTTTAATAATGGCAGTTTTTTTCTTTTTTGCATAACTTCTCTTTTTTTTGTTTTCGATTTTTACATTGCTGTAAGTGAAATTTTGATTCTTTTAATTTTTTATATACATGTTTTGTTATGGTACTACTAATTTTAAAATTATTATTTTATTTTTGATTTTTTAAACAAACTGCTAAGAAAACTATTTATTTAATATTAATTAATTACTGCGTCACTTTAAAAATTTTAAGTTTTTGACCGATTATTACTTAAAATGTTTTTTTGTACAATAAGTCTCTTTTTCTTTAAATATTTTTGATTTAGTTTTTAAAATAAAAAAAAATATTTATTCATTTTAGTTTGACTATATTTTTATAAAATTTTTAAATTAAGATTGTTAGTAACTAAAAGCTCCAGATGTCTTCAAAAAAACCCATACCCTACTAATGAACAACGTGCTAAAAAAGCAAGAAAGGCAATTGATATTGATATGAAAATGAAAGTGATCAATCAATATGAAAATAGCAAGAAAGTTGGAGAACTTGCACAAGAACTTTTGTTATCACATTCTACTGTGTCGACTATTTTAAAAAACAAAGAAAGAATTCGTGAAGCTGTTAAGGGTTCAGCGCCCATGAGATCAAGTGTAATAACAAAACAACGAACTGGGCCTATTCACGAAATGGAAAAGCTACTTAATGTTTGGATTGAATGCCAAATACAAAAAAGAATTGCATTGAGCCTGCATACTTTGCAGTCAAAGGCGTTGAGTATTTTTGCAACCTTAAAAAAGCGAGCTGGAAAAGATTGCAGTCAAGAATTTTCTGCAAGCACTGGCTGGCTTAAAAGATTTAAAAATAGATTTCAGCTACATAATGTTAGAATCACGGGGGAAGCTGCTAGTTCTGATGAAGAAGGAGCAAAAAAGTTTATTGAAAGTTTAGATTCAATCATTTCAGAAGAAGGCTACATACCAGAACAAATTTTTAACGTCGATGAGACTGCTTTGATTTGGGAACGTATGCCAGAACGTTCTTATATTCACCAAGAAGCGAAAAGTATGCCGGGATTTAAAGCCTTTAAAGATAGGCTGGCTTGGATGACGCAATAACTTTTCGAAGATTGGTTTATCAATTGTTTTATTCAAGTTCGTGAATACTGTTTTAAAAATAATCATCCTTTCAAAATTTTATTGGTATTAGATAACGCACCCGGACACTCATCTTATTTAGCTGATCTGAATCCTAACGTGAAAATTGTATTTTTACCGCCTAACACAACGGCTCTCATTAAGCCTATGGACCAAGGTGCCATTTTTGTTTTTAAAGCTAACTATCTCAAAACCACTTTTGCCCAAGCTATAGTTGCCACAGATATGGATGAAGAGCTATCGTTGAAAGATTTTTGGAAAAACTATAATCTTCTTCAATGCATAAAAAACATCGCTACAGCATGGGAAGCGTTAACTACAAAATGGATGAAAGGCATTTGGAAAAAATGCGTTAAACGATTTGTTAATGCTGGCCACGACAGTGAAAGTGATTTAGAAATAATCAAAGAAAAAATAGTCTCACTGGCAAAAGAACTTTCTTTGGAATGTGAAATTGAAGAAGTCGAAGAAATAATTGAAAAAGAAAATGAGGAACTGACAAATGAAGAATTGATTGTTCTTGAAGAAGAAAAAGTAACAGAAGAAATGAGGGCAACAGAAAAAAGCGTGGCAGAAACAGCAGAAGTAGAAAAAGATGTGCGGAGGATTTTCAGCACCAAAGGACTAGCAGAAAGTTTATTGCAAGCCAACAAAGTTCTTGCACATTTTGAAAAAATGGATTCCAATGTTAAACGTTTTGCAAAAATTGAAAGATTGGTTTTAGATGCTTTTCGTCCATATAAGGAAATTTATGAGGAGAGACGCAAAAATACCCTTCAAACAAAAATGACTACGTTTATGAAAAAAGAATCTCCTTCATTTAGCTCTGCGCTCAGTGAAGATCTTGAAGGTTCGCATCTATTCACAAGCGAAAAATAATTTTTATTTGTGATGTGTCCAAATAAAACTGTTTTTAAATTTTTGACTTATATTTTTTACATTTTTGTAAACATAAACAGCTATATATATATTATAAACATATATAAAGGTAACACATAATACCTTCATGTACTATAGTGAGTGTAAATATCAAGAATTAAAAGAATTTCGAGGCATAAATATTAAATATAACTACAAAATGTAACTTTAACTCTGAGATGTACCTACTCGACTTACGTCCAGTTCGCTTTACGACAGGTTATTCAGAACGGAACCCCGTCGTAAGTCGACGATTACCTGTATCTCCAACCCGTATATTACGATGATTCTTCTCCAACCTGTATTCTACAATGATTCATCTCCAAACTATATACTACAATGATTCATCTCCAACCTGTATACTACGATGATTCATCTCCAACCTGTATTCTACAATGATTCATCTCCAAACTATATACTACAATGATTCATCTCCAACCTGTATACTACGATGATTCATCTCCAACCTGTATACTACGATGATTCATCTTCAACCTGTATACTACGATGGTTTCTATTCCATGTACAAATAACTAGGGAGACAATGTTCAACTTTCTGTTCACATTCTGCTAGATGTAGGATTTGATATACCTCATTCGAAGAGACGATGCTACATAAGTTATTACCTATATACATTATACCTGTGTATACCGCGATATCTCCAACCTATCAGTTCATATTTTGCTAGATGTAAGATTTGATATACCTCATTCGGGGAGAGGATGTTAGATAAGTAATTACCTATATTTTTGCAATTTTTTCACGATAAATATATTTTATCAAATAATCAAAATAAAATTCTGTAATCAAAGAATCTTCAACCGTACAGGTTATGAGAATATATCATTACATATTAGGGAAGAGTTTTCTAAGCTCTTTATACTGAAAAAATATTTCTTCAAATATATTACTGAGCTAGAAGGTTGATGCAATCAAAATTACAAGCAAGATAGTCCTGCAGTTTGAACGAAGAGTGCGAGAGTGGGTGTGTGAGTGTGATAGTCAGGGGTTCGATTCGAGAGAAAGGGTGGGGAGGGGGGGGGGGGGGGTGATTTCAATATTTTTCTCAATTATATATCTTTTTTATAGTATTTATTAGATGTCTTTTTTTATAGTATTTATTAGACTTGTTTATCTTCTGAGTGGACTTTCTATATTACCGTGGAATGAATATTTAAAATATCCACATTTGTAAAAAAAATTAAAAAGTAAATTTTTCCCATTTTTTACAGAAGAGTTTCCTAAAACTTCATACAGAAATATTATTTCTTCAATGTGGTTTCATGCGCACATGTGTTAGATTCGAAAATTATAATTATTTTATAAAAATATAGAAATAAATTTAGGATTATAGTAAAAAAAAATAAATTCATGAGATTACTTATTGAGAAAAATTGATTTAAACACATATTTTGATCTATTTATCTTCTCTTTAGAAATTTATATGCAGTAAACAATAATAAAAATAATATTTATCCAAAACATATTTTTTTCGAATCAAAGTGTAAATCAAACCCGCACTTAAATTTTGGATGATTAATTCAAAAGAAGTAAAAAACTAATGTTAATTTATAAAAAACCGAAAACTAAAATGATTTTATAAAAATCTAAAAATAAATAGTGGACTACGAATATCCAACAAAACTTGTACATTCGATCTACATTTTTCACTTCAAAAATAATTTTAAATTTATTAGAAAAACATTATACTGACCAATAAAAAAAACGAAGGTTAATTTATAAAAAAATGGAAAAACTAATACTATTTTATAAAAATCTACAAATAAATTTAGATTCTGAGAGTAGAGTCGCTTTATAATTGTGCTGGAAATTGTCACATAATATAGGTTAAAATTTGTCCAAATGAAAGGAGCTTTAGTTTAAAATGAATCCCTTATCTGCTAATTATGATTTCCATGGGTATGAAGCCCATGGAAAATAAAAACAGTAAAATGGTATTTCTTAGGTACTTATGATATAAGTAATGTATTCTGAAAGCCCATAAAAAATGCTTTAATTTGGTATATCGCATGATGCATTTTGTTAAGAAATGTGAAAGTTATAAGCGTTTTAATATTTGACTAAGATTTAAGCTAGGAACACTACAAATAAACTAAGCGTACACTAGCCCGATAAAATAAACCACACACGCGTGCTAAAGATGTGGTGAAGCGTATGCGAGATAAGAATTCACTGCGCTCACAAACGCGTAATGCAACATGTGATCATCTTTCTTCGCATAGTTATGCGCTAAAATCAATAATAAGCGTGTTAGAATCAATAATGTGATTTATTCTTCGCACACTGTCGGTATAAATATAACGAATGCCCTTCGTTAAAAATTAGAAAGGTTGTATCTAAACTAAATAAAAGTAGACTACGATTATCCAACAAACCTCGTACATTCAATCGACATTTTTCACTTGAAAAATAATTTAAAATTTATTAGAAAAACATTATACTGACCTATACTACTGACCCATAAAAAGTAGAAAATAAATATTAATTTTCGACAGTTTTATTTAACTATGACATTTTAAAATGTTAAAAACCACATTCTACCTTTGTGAATATAAAATATTGAAAAAATAATATATAAACTCATTACGTTAATTATTGGTATTTTTTGAAACTAGATAAAAGTTGACTGACCTCACATAAAAGCAGATTTTGGAAAAATGAATATATATTTATTTGTATAACCTAGCCTAAGTTAACCACAAAGAGTATACCATACCATTTTCATTCAATTTTTTTTAATCTTCACATTATGCTTCACTCAAAAGGTGGTCCGTAATTTTTTCAAAAATTTAGAAATAAAGTCCATTTATTAAAATTTTTTAAATCTTTTGTAAAAATAAATTATTCTAGAGTATGTAGCAAACGATAAGCTTTCTAATGATATATATATCATGAAAAAGAAATTTTGAAAAACAGTTTAATTCTTTCTGCAAATCAAACAAGTAAAAATTTTCAAAAGTAGTATTAGTATTGGTATTATTATTATTATTAATATTATTATATAATAGATTATATATTACATAAACATTTCAACCAATCATATAGTTTTTATGAAATAAAACTGTAATTTCAAAGTTAAGTTTTTTGAACTTTTAGGTAGAATTTTTGAAATGTGGCTTTCAATATGTATGTAAAATATTTTTTGAAATTTTTTTTTTTTAGCATTTTACGATTTACACATTTAAATATATAATAAGGCTGGCAAGTTGTCTCCCCTGAGGTCTTGCCAGACCTCTGATTTAGCAAAGCTATACTTTGCAAATTATTTGTTGTCTCTCGAAGTAAGGACATGAAAATTGTTTTCAAAGTTTGTATGTTGGTTAAAAACAAAGTATAACAAGAATTAACGTTGCTTAAGACTATCATCCTTATTTTGATATAGCAAATGATATTGGAAGGAAAAAATTATACATAGCAAGAAATATGCAGAATGAGCGATTCATTAAAAGCAAGACGACACAAATAGCGAGATTGTGAATGCGCAAGCAGGCTGTTTAAACATGTTTATTATAACGAGTAGGGTGAATCATAGTGAACTTAACGCATGTACTTATTCAATTGGAGTGTATGAATTTTGAATTTATAAGCTCTCTACTTACATTGGCATTAAATTGGGAGCTTCCTTAGCCAAGGTAGCAATTCCTGAATTGATATTTGAAATAGCTTGCATAACAGCGGGCTTTGAAAGAGCGGATTGAATATCCTTGTTTTCCATCTTAATCAAGATAAAATAGTTTTACAAAGTGCACAATAATAAATGACAATACCTGTTTTAAGAAGAAAGGAAGGTGTCTTTTTAGTTGATCTTGGAATTGGGGGTTTTCAGCTAATGAAGGAATGGAAGAAATTATCTAAAAGAAACGCTACAAAATATGAAGGCAAATATAGCGTGTATCTAAGATGCAACCTGTTGCGAAAGTTCGGGATTAGATACCATCTGACTAACAACTGACTGCATATACGGAGCATTTAGCATGTTTTGCATCATAGTAGGATTGTTAGCCATTTGCTGAACCAAACTTTGAACACCAGGAGTATTGAGCATGGCTTAATGTGGATAAAAAGCAAACTTAATTTATCGAATAGAAGCAAGCTAGGTTCAAACGAATCATACAAGGGTTAAAAAATTGAAGAAAATCAAATGTTTAGTTAGTCAATCGAAAAATTGATTGAAGGGCAAGGCAAAAATAGACATAGATACTTAGCGCATATTAGCTTGATTAATGAAAAAAATTTCTCGTGATTCCTTATACTAGTTTCAGACGCAGTTATGTCCACTCTTCCCAGCAATTAGGTCTTTAGATTTACAATATTGTTCATTTATATTCTCAAATAGTTAGGGATGAGAGTGAAATTTTTGAAGTCTGTCTAAAAGTAACGCCATATCAAAGAAACAATTGCGAAGTTTGAGAGAAAAGAGGGACAATTATATTAGGAAAAAAGAGGCGTAATATTTCTGACATTAAAATTGCATTCTCAGCTTCATTTCATATATTATGCAATCTTACGCATACAAATAATAAATAGACAATCCATAATGTCACGCCCATTATTTTCACATTTATTTAATGAAATTGAACACAACACAGCCGTTTCTATTTCGTCAAGAACAACCTCTTATACGTTGGGGCAGTTGTATGATAAATTCAGCTGATGAAACTTGTGTAGCTTTTTACGAAGCATTGGGGAATTAAAAACGTTCATATGTAAATTATAAATCTGTTTTCTTTTAAGTGTAGCAAAAAGGCAAAAGGAAGCAGGGTATACTTTTTATAATGTTTTTCAAATAATTTTGAAAAATGAAAATTATAAAAAAAAATAGCCCCCACACTTAATAAATTTTTAGGCCTTTTTTTAAACGTGACAAAAAAATTCAAGAATAAAACTTATTCTATAGAAGTAATTAATTATTATCAATGTTATTAAGACAAATTTATTCAACTAATTCTGAAAAATGTATTGAATTTTCCAAATGTAGGGTGGTCTCAAGTAAATAATGAAGCTAGGCATCAGAATTGAACAGTACGTTGGCATGATGTAGTCACATTCTAAAGCTAAATAATGATAAAAAAAAGTTAAAGAAACCTGCAGCTGTTGACATTCCTGAAGCACTACTTGTACTGGTAGAAGTAGTTGTAGTATTTGTTGTTGGAGCCCAAGGATTTGGAATTGGCTGATTAGAACTTATTGTTTGATCTTAAAAATAAAAGCATTTAAATGGTTTTAAAAGTGGAAGTAAAAAACCTACTGGAGTTCGTGGTTGAAGTGTACGGATTGGATGTTAACTGATCAGTAGCACTCAACAAAGGCTCCTGAATATCTGTGTACATGCGTTGAAGGGCGTTATAACCACCAGGAATGCTCTAAAATACATTTTATGAACTCAATTCTATTTAAAAACAAAGCAAAAAACCAAAATTAAGAAACAATTTTAAAAGAATAAAATATTATGACAGAGTAGAAGCAAAAAAGTGGCTAAGCTTTCACACAAATTCTTAGCAAACAATATAAAAGGATACCTTATCATCCCTGTTAACTTGAAGAAAAAAATGTGATAAGATGACAACAACTACATTTCTAATAATTTAGTGTTAGGGAAGTCGACAAGTAGAAAGTTTAAAAAGATTTTGTTATAACTAATGCCATTGTGTAAAGTTTATCAAAAATTGAAACAACAACTTTATTCGAATTTCAAGTTCATTTTCGGAGTTGCAAGAGCGTAGTAAAATTCAAGGAAAACATCGTTTGATACTTTTCTTATTTTTGACACAAGAACAAGATCAATTTTTTTTTACATTAACTGAATTGTTCAATCACCTCCATTTTGAACATTATTTTGGAGCAAAATGATCACTTTTGAACTTATCATAAAATTTAGATATAAATTAAATTTAATGATCGAAATAAAAAAAATAATACTTTGCCCCATTTTTCACTTCTTGGAGACGAATTGTGTAAAGAGTACATTTTGACAATAATTTTTCACAAATACAAAATATATACGAAAAGATATTTAAGAAGGTTCAAAAATACTTCAGTTCATAAAAAAAAGTCTTCAATTAAAAACTACAAATCATAAATACCATAATAGTAAGTTTATATAAATAACAAATGGAAATTGTAAAAATTGTTAAAAAAATGTCTAATTCTTACTTCTAACTATTTGATTTAGATGGGGTGATTCATCCTTAAATTTTTTTTACTTATTTTATATTTTAAGTTTTTTTAATAAACAATGTTTAGATTAAAATTAGTTAACGTATAGCTAAAAATTAGGTTTATATGCGTCAACTCAAAAAATAATAAATTGAATATATTTATCAGCGAAAACAGATATGTTCTTCATTGAAATTGAGAAATGGGAGAAGCAAGTGTTTATTTGTTTGTTTGTTTTATTTTAGGCAACCACACAAATAGATAGACAGATGCATAATAAGGAAAATAATAAAAATGTGTATTGGTTGCTTTTAAATTTTAACAGCCCATCTTTGGGATAATTTTCTAATATATAAATTCGTGTAATATTAAGAAATCAGCACTCATTCAATCAAAAGAAGTAATATACATTATTTTTTCAAGTCTATTTCACAGATGTTTATACTCTAAAAAATCATAATAAAAGACAATTATGCGAAACATTTTATATGATATAAACTGATTGTAGAGAATGTCTTTATGCAAAAACGATTGTTCTTTGACAGAGTTGATAGTAGGTAGCCTATTTTTGTGACTGTGAAAGAAGGGGATGTCCAAACAAAATATTAAAGTAAATGTAACAGATAAAAAACTCCAATATCTTAATTTTTTTTAAACACCCAATTTTCAAGTTGAAAAACGACCCACTCTTAGAAAAATATCAATGATCTAATTGGACAGAGAACTGAAGGTAAAACAACGTTGTAGTGAGAAATTTTTGTTTTTAGAAATGAGAACCCTGCCACATGTGTTCAGCGGTTAGCTAATCAAATGTTCTAAATCATGACTAAATCAATTTCATCAACAATCGATTTTCTACATTCTATTGTAGATTAAACTGTGCATTGAGATTTCCGTACGGCAATCGTCTTAGAGTCCTCTTATTGAAAAGACCTTCATGGACGAACATCACTCAAGATGTTTCTCAACTAATCTTCAAATACTAAACGAAGGCATTTTTCTCGTGAAATCATTCCGGGCACTCTTTTTTTACTTACAGAAGGTTAGTATCTTCGTTTACAGAAAGTCACTCTCCTAACACAAAAGAGATCTAGAAGGTTACCTTTGTACAATGCCTACACAAATCAAACAAAAGAATTTCAGAAGTCTAAATTCCATTTAGATTTCGTATTAAGTTACTGAATTCCTGGTTAGTTTCTAATATTTAATTAAGATTTTTCCAAATTTGAATGTCGCCATCACGATCATTTGCAATTGTAAATCTTGATCATTTATTTTCCATCTCTCTTCGAAACTTTATATATTGGCTTTTATATTTTAGTATACTCTTGATCTTTTTTAAAATGTAGCTAATACATTCTTTCTTATATTAAATATTTTTTTCTTTCAAGAGTACGAGATGCTGACATCGAAAGAAATTGTCCAAAGAAAATTTAAAAATAAATCAGCACAAAAGGGTAAGTTCATAAATAATAATTTGTTATTTGTACTATAAACCGTTGTATTAAAAAAAACGATATTATAATTAAAATTGGAATAATCTTTGGAGACACTTTCATTATGAAACAAAATGTGATTGATATTAATAAAATTATAGATACTAGCTATGCGCGGCAATTTATGTTGTTTATATCTATATTATATATTTCGCCTTAACGAATAAGCTAACATAAAACACGTCTTATGCGTTTTATAGTGTATAAAATTAAAAAATTAAGAGATAACTTCATATAAACGAAATTGCTTGTAAGTGTAACTAAAGTAATATTTCGATTATAAGCAGTGATAAAAGAAATTTAAACATGCATTCTCCAAATATCCTAAGAGTAGGGGATTGATGGTGAAAAAAGATAAAACAAACTTCAATGTTTCTCAAAGCTGTATCTCTACTTCTCATTAGTTCTTGAAGCATTGCTGGATTCCTAGCCATTTCAGCGGCCTAAAAGAAAAATCAAAGCATTATACTCAATTATAAAAGTAAAATTGAGCACGCTAAACTATATCGATAAATTTCACACACCAGTCCAGAATAAAAGTTAACCTTCAACTAAATTACTATTTATAGATGGCTCTTCTGGATTACAAAAAAGTTTACAATCTCTCTTCTACTACCTACAAACGTGGACCCTGGAAAAAGAAGTAATCGAATCGAGAATAGAAAATTAGTATACTTGTCTCATGAGAGCTGGGTTATTGAGCATATGTGTAAGTTCGGGATTTCGCTTAAAAATACGTTATGAGCTTGGAATTAAAAAAATAATAACAATACCTACCTCCATCAAATCATTCATTTGAGGATTTGCTCTAAGTAAATCTTGGAGCAGCGTTGTATTATTCATTAAATTTTGAACCATTGGATTATCCAAAATTTGGCGAATGGACGAAGGATTATTTAAGAGCTAAACACATTCTATCGTTTTAGTTTGTATTTTAAAAAATGAATAAAAAAAATTGCGCGTGCTAAATAAAAGAAACTCTTAAAGGTTCCTCTTACTGCGTGCCTAAAGAAAAAAGCAAAGATCCAACTAAAAAAGATTTGTGACTTATAAATTGGAAGTTGGATAGTAGGTATATTAAGAACATTTGTATAAATTATTTTAATAGTACTTGATTTTGCATCTGTTGTTGAATTTCCATAAAATTAGCTAAAATAACTCATTAAAAATCGAAGAAAGAGAAAAATAATTCGAATTAATACCAGAACCCATTCCTAAGTTGGCCAATCCTTGCAATCCCCCAAAGGCATTTAAACCAAAAGGAGAGGACGAAATGTTGGGTGGAGGTTGTGGATTTGCCTAAAAAATAAATAATTCACCTTTCATTTCATGTGGATACAAGAAGCGCTACCTGAGGTAGAGGAGGAGCAGCGGGCACTTCATTTATCTACAAAAAGAAAATCAGTTCAAAAGTTTGCGCCTTCAACTAATTGCAAAAAATCATTGAGAACTTTGCCTAAATTTGATATTCGTGATACCCCGAAATTGATTTTGATAATTAAAAAAATTAGATATAAATCCATTGAAAGACTTCGCCTTCTTAACGAGAAAAGGAATGTCGGAAATCGCCTGATAAACCAAACAAGTCTTTTAAATAATTAAAATAAGGATATCGAATTGAGAGAATTTAGTTTTTTATGGGAAGAGAAGGTAGCCATGTTTTAAGAACGCATTTACGACCGAACAAAGCAGACATTTTCAAAATTCATATTAATCACAATAAAAAAACCAATGTCTGCATTGTTTAAGTAAACAATGGGCGTAAATGGATCAATCCATTTTACACCAATCTTCCCAAAGGGAACGCAGAGGAAGCCCTAAATAAAATTATATAGGAATTACTAAAGTAGTCAGTTTTGTTCGGTCGTAAAAAGATTAACGTGTTATCCGTAATGTTAATAATATTAAAAATAGCAGTAATCAACATCAATCTGTTTCAATGGTTGCCACTTTTTTCCAAAAATAGAATTCCTTGACTTTCCCTGACCATTTTGGGAAAATTTCTCTCATCTTAAAAATACTATTAACTAATGTGAAAAACGTGAAAATAAAGACACGCAAAGACACCACCAGGGCCCTCCCTATACCAATCTATTAACAAAATAAGCAATATGGTCCCTGCTATTCTTTCTTTGTATGCAAGTTTTTTTAATTTGATTCAAACAATTCAGCAAGATCATTAACCCTCGCTTGCGCTTAAATTACCTGCCTCTATGCTTTTTGTCCATTTTTTCTTATCTTTCGTTCAATTTTTTAATATAGTTTAGTTTTATGTTGTTTTTCTGTTGTTTAACAAAATAAAAACTAATATTAAAAATCTTGGAGTTTTTAATTTTAATTTACCCTCTATATTATTATGAAATAGTATAAAAACTAATAATTTTGGTTAGTTTTTCAAAAGCCTATAGTACTTAGCATAATATTATTAATTTTTATATATAGCAACGATCAAAGTTTTTCGGTTGAGAAAATATTCTTTTTCCAAATTAATTTGAAGTATTTTCTTTTTTACCGGCTTTGTTTTTTTTGGTGTTATATCATACAAAATTTATATTACAACTTTTGCTGTAAATGTATCAAAATTGGTATAAAGCTAAATATTCTTTCTTGTTCCTCTAAATCTTCTTTGTGCGCGCCAAGGCGGTGTGAGGTTCGAACATTGTGTAATTTGCGTCTAGTTCTTTATATTTGAAGCCACATTCGTGTCTAAATAAACTTGGCAGTCTGTAGTTTGTTTTGGGTTGTTTGTTTATTGTTAAAAGTTGAAGCTATGAACAACATCAATACCGTTGTGTGACGTTTCTCTTCAATTTGTCAAGTATAAGCTAAAGGTCTAACGATTTTAAATTTTTATATGTATGTTTTCTTCTTCCTTCTGTCTCAACTTTCAAACCTGTCCATTTTGTCCTTTGTTTCACGCTTAAACCGTGTTTCTTTTTCTTGAGCCGTGGTTTTCTCACTTGGAATAATTGTTTTCTTCTTTCCTTTATGTGTCTTCATCTTCTTCTTTGTCTACTGCCCTTCTCCTCCTTCAATAGCTAGCACCGACCTTCTATATCTCCTTACACAAGTGAAGGGTACTGATGAACTTAGTTGCTCCCGATGCAACAGAGTTACTAGAGCCCGAAACATCAAGGAACGGGAGACCTGAAAGCTTAAATATTCGAAATATTGTTCTGGACCCCTGGTCCTAAAGGTTGGCTAAAAATATGAAAGCTTTTATCGTCTTCAAACTCTTTTTTAATTTTGAATTAATTTCCTACTTTTGCGAAACGTTGCACAAGTGGAAGCCAACTATAAGAAGTTTTTAATTGTTTAGTAGGTTTTAATTATTTCCCAAATTTTAGCCCCGTGTCCTAAATATGCACAACTACTTCACACAAAGTGTTCAAATTACATCATCTATTATCCTATTTCGGAGCGTTGATATATATTGGGCAAAATGGGGATCAAAAATAAAAGTTTCAGAATTATTCTCTAAATCGGTTCTCCTTTTTGAACTTCTATTGGACGAGTTGTTATCCTTGTCCATGTTTTTTACGTTTGATGACAAGGAAACTGTGCTTCTGATAAATTGAGTCCTATCCGAAAGTTCATGATCTTTTTTCAGATTTTTCTGTTATTGGACCCACCTCCACGTGACGTTGATGAGCATTAGTAACATTCAGAGGTAATTGTTCTCTGAAAATATGTCCCAAAAGCCAGGTCCTATGGGATCAAGTTTCATCACCTGAATGTGCAAAGTTTTTCTACTTTTGAAGCCTGAAAATATGTTAGCGGTTTGGAGGACAGGCTTATTTCTCAAGTTTCAAAATCTGCCAAAGTTGATTCAAGAAAGCAATATTCCTACTGGGCGGCGTCTATACCGATAGTTCTTCACAAGTCATCAACTTGCTGTATGGTGTACTCAAAAAGCTGCTTTGTGGGGCACAGTTACATCAAATAGACGATTCGTTCCAACACTATTCAGACCAAAGCCTTGAAACTTGAAGTCAAAAGAATGTGAGAGTCTTTCAATTTATTCAGACTACGTTTCTTTATCAGCGTATATACCCAAAAGCAGCTACTCGTAACTTCAAGGCTGTATATATTCTATCTTCACAACATAAAAATGTAAGAATCAGAATGTTGCCTCTAAACCTGAAAGTTTGTTGGCTTAAAAATCTAAATGTTGTGTAGACGTTGCTAACAAAATGATAAGAACTTATAGGTCTTATAAACCTAATCGTAAGTGAACACATGTGGTTTTCTAATTATCTGGATATTTCAGTCATGAATACCTGGATAATTGCAAGGTTCAACACTCCTAATGAATTTCCATTTAAAACAGAGTGGTAGAAAGTATTTTATCAAAAGACTTGCTTTTTATCTATGTGAAGAAGCAATGAAAGTGGAGCCCCACAGTCTGAATTACGTGGAGACAAAGTACTTACTTGCACATTATGGGTATGATCAAGCAACTGAAAATAGCCTTCATATAAAAGAGCATTTGCTCAAAATGTATTTCGAAGAGAAGGTACAGCTAGAAGGTGTGAGAAATGTGGAGTCACTGTGTGTAAAAATCATTCAAAAACGTTATGCTCAAATTGTTGCTAGTTTTATTTTAACGCCATCTTCAAAAAAGTACAGTTTTATTCTTTTTATTCAAAATAAATTTTTTTGCCTTATCTTAAGAAAAATCAAATTTTACCATTATTTTCCTTGTTTTTTTTACTATATTTACATATAAATTTGGTAAAAGTTTTGTTTGTTAAATTTTTTGGCTATTGTTAAATAACTGACCGATGCGTCGAAAAAGCATTGAGTCCGTCAAGCGAGGGTTAATAGCTAAACATAATATCAAATACCAAACATATATGTACAAGGCATAATAAAATGATAATGAAAATTTTAATCCTACATATAAAGTCAATCTTTCAACTTGCGCATTGCCGTGAGATAAAATAAGGCAAAGTTTAATGATATTCCACAACTCAGTATAGAAGACATTCATTGCCTTTGAACTTGTCCAATCTAATGGCCTCACTAGCATTACCACTACTGCTCTTTTAGGACAGCGTGTGCTTGATCACATATAGTTCGATATTGGGATTTAGCTTTTTCAGGTTGCATGCAAGTTATTCTATTATTAGCATCATAGAAATTTTCAAGAACAATAATTTTTAGATCCAAAGATGTTAAGCCGCTAACAAATTTACATTTCAAGGGGCTCCTTTCAATAATTTTCTTTGTTGTGGCAATAAGAAATTTCTTGCATTCATTATTGAATTGTAATATCTGATTCATTTGTTTAATTTCATTGAGGAATTTTTTGCAGCAAATCCAATGACCAATTTGTGAATTTCAATAGCATTTTATGACAATACTAGATCGAGCTTTGTAATACTCTGTGCGGTTAAAGGTCTAGGAAGCTTTTGGGGATTAATAAATTATGATAAGAGTGGCTATAGTAGATCTAGCAAGCAAGAGTGTAGGAAGGGTATCAAAGGCTGATAAAATTGAAAAAGTTTTAACAGTGGAAATCAAATTGAAAAATGCCAGTTTAGCTTTCAAAAATTTATTTTCAAACAATTCTCAAACATTATTAGCAGGTTAGTGCTTGGAAGTTTTTTAGAAGCAACAAATACTTTCATATCATCATAAATTTGGAGAGCTCTCTCTATGCAGGCAACATTTTCTACCCAGCGAACTGAACAATGCTTCATGGGAAATTTAATCAAATTCTATTTTGATGCATATATTTCCTGTTTAAGGCACCATGTACCACGTGAAGCCCACAAACTGCAATATTAATCAGATGCTTATTTGGCCATCTTCACTTCTTTCCTGTGTAGTCCTTTAAAAATTTAAGATTGAAAATTTCTTTCCATAGGTTAGGTAGATCATTAAACTTTTCTAATATATGAAAAGCTGATGCATGACCTAAAAAGGAACTGTCAAAGTATTGACAGCACACCAAATCCTTCTCATGATGATAAAAAGAATATATGAGAAATATAAAGGCATCCATCTGGTTCTGTTGCGAGAATTTATTTGATGTTTCATCGAAATAAATAACAAAATCGCCACTTTATATCTTCATTCTTAAAATATGGACGTAATCCATAGTTTCAATGATGAAGCTATTTTTGAGTCGGGAAACATTAATTTAAATGTTTCCCCGACAAATGTGCATGAGTTTAAAGAGAAATCGCATTGATGACAAATAAATACGAAAGAATTTCTGATCTAGTTAAGTCTTCATTGCTAATACTCAGAGCATTTATGCTGGTGTTTGCAACTGGTAGTTTTATTGGAGTTGGGGATAAAGTTTGTGTAACTGATAGTTTTGGCAAATGATAAAATGGATGCTTGAATCCCTTTTGATTCAATCAAACTAATATGAGTTTTGATCTTCATGTGAGAAAGTAGTGCTCTTCGACCCATGTTGCCCAAGGCAATATTTTTTTGGAAACAAAGCAACGTGCTTTCTTTTTATTTCCAGGGTTCCTTGTTAGCTAAGCTGAGGCTAAGGGTTGGGATCTAGCCATAACTCATTAAAAAATGTTTCAGCTCCAGGCATGATATCTCTTCATTTAAAGGGATTATATCATTAATATGAAAATAAAAATAAGGTGATCGAAAGTCACAGTCCAGTTTTAATCTTCGTACAGTTTATATAATATAAGAAAGCTAATTAAATTAAAAGCAATTTTATTAAAATAAAAGGCAAATATTAATATTATGCCAAAGCATAATATGACATCATTAAGTTTTAAGCATATTTAGGCAAGGCATCTCTTTATTTATTTTATATAAAGGCAAAATTACCTAAATATATTGATGTGAAAACATTTAAAATCGCATATTAAAAACCAACACCATAAACACAAATAATTTGATTAATGTTGCCTTTAGCTAAAGCAAATGTAACAACATATGTCTTTCAGCACAATAAGGCAAAATATACGGTAGACATCGGGAATAAAAGCATCATATTTGAAAGCAAGGTTAACATAGCAAATTCCCTGACTTTCCTTGACTTTTCAAAAAAGGGGCAACCATGCTTTCGTCTGTTGTGCCAGAAATTTAAACTAAAAAATCTCAAGTGATACTGGAGTAGTATATTAATTTTTACAGTGAGATCCAAACAGGGTTAGCATAATTAAAAAGTCAAAATAAAAATGATAGAACTGATATGAGAGGGCAAAGCAACAAAATAATTTTATTATATAAGTATTGTCACAAACAATTAGAATTATTTAACGGATAAATAATTTTTCTTGTTTTAGTTTTGAATATTTTTCTAGTCCAAATACAGTTCATCATATCAATATTAATCATTCTAAATAAAATGTCCTCAACTTTTCTTTATATCTTAATCATTCTATATATATATATAGAAAAATTTAGGCTTAGAAAATATGAGATTTGAAACTGAATGATCGGCCATTTAATTATGCTATACAAACAAAAAAAAGAAATAGTAGGATATATAACGTTTTGATATATCAGAGATCTGGAAAGACCTCATGGGAGAAAAGTAGCCAAGGCAATTTAGCCAAGGCAAAAGTAGGGGGCAATTTAGCTAAAACTTGACAAAGGTTGCTAATAGTTTTATTAACAAAAATTTTAAGAAAAGTGTGTAAACATTGCCAACTATTCTAAGCAATCTTGATAAAAAAACTAAAACACTAAATAAAACGATGCTATATATTTGATTACTGGAATAAAAGACTTGCATGTTAATTTAGCAAATATAAGTGCATTTTTCCTAACTTGTGTATTCTATTATAATTATTTTTACTCTTTCAGTTACAGTCAAGCCAGCCGCACGACTTTAAGTACGAGTGGGCTAATTAATTAAAACTAATTTTAATGGCGACGAGAATATAAGAAGGTGTATACATTTATATATTTCAAAGGAGTTTTAGAAGGGCAAAATATATCCTAGAGGGGGGAGGCCTGGTTACAGTAATTAATAGGGATAAACCTTTTAAGCTTCAAATTATAGAGCTCTTATATAGTTATGTGTTGTAAAAATATTTGAGTCGCTAAAAAATGTACTTTTTCAAATTACTGGATACATTACTGTTTCTGATCAAATTTTGTTTGCATTTGTATTATTATATCAATGATTTGAAGGCCACGGACCCCCAACTTGGGGATAAGGTGCAGACAAAGAAGATCAATGATTTGAAGAAAAAATGAAAAGCTTTAAAACAGAGAATGGAATATATCATAGAAGCGTGAGTTATCAACAAAGATATGGAGAGATACCTTAGGAGATCTTATAACTAAATGAACAGTCATCCCATCCTTAATTCCTTTAAAAAGGTAAATTTATGAGAAAAATAAAATTAAGGAAAAGAAAAAAGCATACCTAAAGTATCTAACTTGTTATCATCTTTTAGTATTCTACCAGCGAAAATTAGGCATAACTGTTCATAATTTGCAGAGAATTCTTTCAAAACTAATTGCTTCAGCTAAAAATATTCGATTCATAATTACACAACTTAATTTGAACATTAGAGTTGTAGAGCAAAATAAAATATAGCACTTAATTAATTTCTAACAAGAGAGATATTTAGTTAATATGATTTTATCTTATTCAGAGATCTCGCGAAATTATAAACTAAGACAAAATCAACGTATCATTTTTATCCATTAATAAAAATTATATTGCACAGAATTTGATCTTTAAATAAAAGGTCATATTGGCTTTCTTGAAAATTAAAAACGATTTTTGAAAAAAAAGTAGTTTTGATAAGTTTAAAATGTTGTTAACATTAGAAGTTTATATTTTATAACAAATGTATAAATTTAAACTTGTACTATTGATAAAAAGTAATTATTACATCTATCTGGGCAAAAATAATATGTATAATCAATGAATAGTAAGCATTATTAAAGTGTATGATTACAAATAAAAGACAATTTAATACTAGTACGACCGAATGCGCCATATTACGTATTTAAAATTTGTCTTTTTATTTCGGTGTTTTATAAAATTCAAAAATAAATTTAAAAAGTTATATTTTTATACAGCACTTACATTCCCTAACTTATCCAGGTCATTGCCAAAAATTAATATTTCGATTAACTACAAAAAATTAATTTTTCCTTGAAATCATCACAAATAGAGTTTTGAAACAATTTATTATAATTTTATTTGTCGCTCTAGCATATGTCGCTCATTCGTATGCCGGCCAAATGTTTAACACTAAAACGACTACACTGTTCTTTTATAATGATTTTCCACTCTTTTTTCTGAATTTTTTGTTCTTTAAATTCACGATATAATTAAAATTTAATCATTAAAATTAAATAAGAGATTTTGCTATAGGGAACGCATTTTCAAAGAGGTTGGCAATAGCTAAAACGTAATATCCGTATTCATTTATTGAAATCCACCCACTAAAACATTTTGGCAAAATACATGGGTTAGCCCGTCTTGCACACTACGCTAATTGTACACATACTATAAATATCATAGTTCTAAATCGGTCTTTCGTTGATTATGTTTACAACAGCAGAAATATGGGTGAAATATAATATTATTACAAAAATTAAAAATATCAATAAATGTTTGAAATTTTTAATAACTTTCCTTTAGAAGTTTATTTTTAATTTTTCAGATCATTTTATGATGTAATTCTGTAAGAGTTAAGAGTTACTTTTTTTATCGACTCCTGACTAGTTCGAAAACTAACTCTGACTGCACACATTTGGTTCTCAGGTGTACAAAGGTACGAACTAATAACATTTTAAAGGAAATTATTCTAGATTAAAATGTCTTTCCATGCATAACTATAAGCTTATATTATAGCAAGGCCATCTAGCGATATATAGGCAACCATTCCTAATTCAGATGAGTCCTAGTTGGCAGTAAAACTGTGAGATGTTCTGATTTTTTTATCCAAAATGTACATTATACTGTTATTTTCATATTGTTTTCAATAAATTATCGAAATTTAAAAACTACAGTTTAGAATAAATGTGTGTACTTTTGTTCCATTTTGTTTTCATGGTTTATATAAACATTTTTTATAAAAATAAAAGAATGTCTGAAAACGGTAAGGCGATTGTAATAATTATAAGAACCAAAAATGAAGGCATCGATATCTGTAATTTCATACTTCTAGAATATAAACATAAAATTATATACAAGCAATCTATGAAGTAGTTGCCACAAAACGTTACTATTAAATATTATATTATTATAAAAAATCTCATGAACATTGAATACAAATTTTTAATTAATTCTAATAAAATATAAATACTTATGTTTAATCCACTAAAGTGGATAATCCTTAGCCCAATTATTTTCAGGAACATACCCAGTACGTGTGGATAATCCACACTGTAAATATAGAAACATTGAGCTAAATAATATTGAAAATAGAATATTTATTATATATAATATGTTTAACATAATTATATACATTTATATAAGATAAAAGAAAAAATGAAGTTTTCAAGGGATTAATCTATATGCTGTTGGTATACTATATGGGTTTTACCTATTTTCCTTCACACACTTTTCTATTTCAACCTTTTTTCATGGGTTAAATTCTGTTTACGTAGATAACGCGCACCGCAGTTTTTAGTCGATTAATTTTGGTAAAAAAAAAGTAGATTAAACGCGTTTATGGTACTTGAAGTTTGCAATATATCCTTCATAAAAAGAATAAATATTAGTTTTTAGAATGGTACGACTAAACATGTTTTAAAAAAGTGGAAACTAATAAACCTTTTTATTTCAAAAATCTAAATTCTGAAAACAAAAATGTTTTTAAAAAAGAAGACACATTTATAAAAAGGGAAATAACTTATTGAGATGGCAGAACTATTTAGTAAATATCTAGATTACATGTTATATATCATGTAAAAATTAGACAATTATTATAAAAGGCAGTATTTATTATTTGATAACTTAATTTTTATTCTTTTAATTAAAAAATATAACGCAAAATAATTTACTTCATTTCAAAGTTTATATTTGTATAATTAAAGGTATCACTTAATAAATTGAATATTTAGGTAGAGAAAAAATTACTTCAAATACACTAGCAGTTTTAGAAGATTCAATAAATTTTTTTTCTTTTGGAGTTTTAATAGTAAGGATAATATTATCGCTTTCAGCTAAAAATATTGAAGGATTATTTGATTCGGACATGTCAAATAATTATCAGAAACTTGGTTAATTCTAGAAAGTATAAAAATGAATAAATAAAAAATAATTTTTAAAATTAATTTAAAAAACTATAATTGAGTATTTTGCTTTAACTTTTTTAGATTATACCTAAAAATTTTAGGGTTTTCTTAACCCTCTTTGATGAGAGGTATTTTTAATTCCTGAGAGACAAATAGTAACCATTAGGCGCGTTTACCTCCTTTTTTCTTAAAATATTAAATATTAAAAAAATTGCTTTGGGAAAGCACTAAATAATATTTGATTGTAAATCTGATTGTAATTTATTTTTTATAAAAACCAATAAAATCTTTCAAAATATGAATCAAACTTGTCAATCAATGTCATATATATAAATTAAAAAATATATTCTCCTTGCAAGATTTTTGTCTTCATAAAAAAATAAATATTATCTTTATAAGTGATTAATAGCCAAATATTTTTAAAAATATAATTAAATATTGTCTTCATAAGTGATTAATAGCCGAATATTTTTTTTCAAAATTTAAAAATAAACTAAATCATACATATAAATCAAGCATGTTAAATTTGATTTTGCCAATAATTTTGGCACTCTATGTTTAAATTGCGATATCTACTTATCTCAGACTAATTATTGGTTTGATTTATTTTTATCATTTTGGAAATTTTTTGTCTCATTTTGCAATTTGATATTTCTCTTTTCGATTATAATGATATTTTGTTGATATATTCGTCGCAAATCTTTAATAATAAAAACCATACATAATGGGTTAAAAATATTTTCAATTAAGTAAACAGTGTATTTAATAAAAGGAAATATCTTAATCTCTCATTAGTTTTCAGACTTATGCAAACAAATTCATGATAATTAAATTTCATGAATCCTGAAATTTTTTTGATTCAATCATTAGATTGAATGAAAATTTATACATTTATTAGGCAAAACACAGAGTTTTTTACAACAAAAATTGTAAAAGCTAGGATATTAAAAAAGTTAGAACTAATTGAGGAAAAGTGTATTTTGGGTATAATATTAATTATTCAGATGGAAAGAGACAATGTGACTATTTCAAGAACCTTTTTTTCTAAAACCTTGACAGTACTTCTGTTCTATATTATAAAAAACACACACAATATATAACAGTTAAGTAAATGATAAAAAATAGACCATTGATCTACCAATCATGCCCTGTATTTCAAGCAAAACAGTAAACAAATACTATACAAATGATGCCATGTTTCGAGAGAAGTAAGAAATAAACATGGACCGGCTAGTATATTATATATATAATTAGACGAGATACATCACATAAATACATTATTGGTTTTTTAACAAATAAAAGTATTTTGCGCTCCCCTTCCTTAAAAATAATTTTAGGTTTTTCAATTTTAATGAAAATTTTGAATAAAACTCCAAAACAATAAGTTAGAGATAATTGCATATATAGCTGAAAAACATAATTAGCATACTCACCAATATAAAATCTTTAACCCTATTAGTGAAGGTTAAAATGTGTCCCCTCAAGTGTTGGAGTTATACGCCCTCTGCTTTTCTAATATTTTAAAGATTTTATATATATATTTTTAGTGTGACATATATATTTCAAACATATCCATCAAATCTGCCAAAAATAGTGTAAATATAACAGGTAATATCAAAATTAAATTTTTATTGAAATTATAAAAAATTGAAATTGAATTAATAGAAATTATTGAAATTGAATATTATAAAAAAAAATTTTCACATATATATTCATTTTCAAGTATGTGGTATCTAGTGATGTTTATTTTTGTATGAAAATCAGTAAATCTATAAAAAATAAATTTTAATATAACAGCTCATCTCAAAGTTAAAATTTTATTGAAATAGTTTCAAAAAGTTTTTTACACATATATAGGTAGGTAGGTAGGAGATATCTAAGCACTTTCCAACGTTGGTTGATATGCTTGCATTATTTGTTAACTTGGGGATTTGTAAGTATGAAAAGTGGGTTTATGATCTAAAATAGAAGTATGAAAGCTTAGTGAGGTGAAAAGTATGATCTAGGTTGCTTGTGTATGGTTATGCAATAGTGTTTTATAAGGGTGGAGTTAAGTGTCGGAGATATAGAGATTAATGGTTCTATTATATTAAGGAAGAGAGAGATGTGTTGAATGTTTTTGGGGTATGATAAGAAGTTTAGTAGAGAGGAAGGAAGATCTTTAAAATATAAATGTGCTTTTTCAATGAGTTTGGTTCGTTCTGATGAGTATATTGGAAAATAGAGGATAATGTCAATTGGAGTTTCAATATGATGGCAGCCAAATCTGCAAAAAGTATAGTGCATATTAAAATTGTAGAAGTAAGCGTAACACGGGCAATGTGGGGTGAACCATCTTATTATTTTGCAAGGAAGAGTAATGTTTTTACTTTGTCCAAATTGGGTTAAGTGGATAGGTATGTTGTTTAGTAAAACCATTCGTTTATAATTGAGTTATTTATGGATGTTTCAAAAGTGAATAGAGGGATGGCGTGGGTTAAGTTATGTTGTGATGTTATGGATGTAGTTAAGAGGTCTACTAAAAAATTCTCTAAAGAGGGTAGTACTAAAAAACGCGCTCAGACGCGCTCGGACGCGCTGGGACGCGCTGAGGTACAGTTTTTTGTTAGAAGCATACTTTTTCTCTAAATATAACTTTTAAAAAAGAAAAACGATTTTACAAAGAAGATTTATCTTATTGCACGATTATTTTTAGCTACTCACGAAAATTTTAACATTTTCTTTTTTTATTGTTATTTTATTATTTTCTTTTTTTCCAAGTTCGCTATGTCTCTCGTTTCATCTCGAGTAGAAGAAAAAAGAGTAAAAAACTTTTTAAAATTTTTCCAGAAGAGCCTATACATTTATTGGTTGATAAATATGATAAACAAGAAATGTTACAAAATTAGTAAAAATAAAAGTGTAGGTATATGGTTTTAAACTATATGTGTAATTAAATAAAGACAGTAAACTATACCAATAATTTATATCAATGAACTACTATGTTTAATTCAAATAAAAATATAATAAGCTATATTTAATAAGCTGAGTAACAATTAATTATTTTAATTTGATAATATATGCGGAGAAAAATTAAAAAATTCGAAAAACGTTGATATATCGATTTTAATATATTATACATTTATTGGTTGATGAATATAATAAACAAGAAAGGTTACAAAATTAGTGAAAATAACAGTAGGTATATGGTTTTAAACTATATATGTAATTAAATAAAGACAGTAAGCTATACCAATAATTTATATCAATGAACTATGTTTAATTCAAATAAAAACATAAGCTATATTTAAAAATGCTTATTTGTTGTCTTTAATTTCTTATTTTTGCTATTTTACAACCTTTTACCCAAATATAATTGACTCAGTATTTTGACTTTTACCTCGATCAGTTATTTGTATGAAACAATACTAATTTTTTTCTACTGAGAGTATTTAAATAATTATCGGGCCTCAAATGCTTTGAAAGAACTGACTTGTATTTTTTTCCAAGAAAAACTTCTAGGGTTAAGAATTACTTGCTTCCATGTATGATCAAATGCCACTTCCTTCATATTTTTAATCCGAAATTTATGAGAACTAAAGAAAATAGATAATTTTTGTGTAATTGCTCAGATCAAATATAAAAATCGTTTATTGTTACTATTGTTTATTTATTGTGGTTACTTTTTACGACTAATCTTTTGCTCACTAATATGATAAATTTCTTCTATTTTTTTTATTTTTTGGTTTCTATCCAGCTTCACTATGACTCTTCACTGCTGTGCTCCTGGATTATTTAAATCGAAATTTATATTTCAAATAGTTGTTTTAGATTTTTTTAAGAATAGTAAGGTATTTTGATTATTTTTTTTATCAAATGTAGTTCAATGATATTTTACTGGATTCTCAAAAAAGTTATGTTCTTACTCTTTCCAAGTGTCAAATGTACATGTCAGCTGTCTAGTTCAGGCAGGGGCGAAAATCAACTTTTTTCTGGCTACACCACTGCTTCTCTCTAATTTATATTTAGAGTTTAATTAAAAATAATTCTATTTTATCTCATTAGAAACTAGTTTTAAGCGGAATATAAGATCAATATTTTTATAACCTCATGATACCAAAGTTGAGCTATTCAAAATCACAGATTTTATTGGTATAAATTTAGTTCTATCAATACACCAAACATTTTGCAAAAACGAAAATTTATTTGTTTTTAAATGAGAGAAAAATAGTTCTCAATCGTTATAATTTTATATCAATGAATATTGTCAGACTCGCGTTAAATTTTTTTAAAAAAATTGTTGATTATTATAATAAAAATATAATATCGAAACAAAATTTTTCATTTGTTGAATATGTACTTGATCTATTTATGACAGCTGTCAGAATTTTATTTGTTGACAGAAATAGTCAAAAAACGCAATGATTTTCTTGTTCTCGTATACTATAATTTTTATGATTTATGTTTGTTGAAATTGTTTTTTAATGATTTTGTGTTCTTACACTTAAATAATTTTATGAAAAGTGATTAAACTACCATTTTTGTATACTATGATTCCTTACAAAATGTAAAAATACAAGCGTTGCCAAATCACCTTATATGCGTTAGCTACTTCAACGTTGGCTTTGCTGCTTATAAAAACTTGAAAATATCAAATAAGCTATTTCATTTTTTATGCCTCCTATTATTTTGAAATTATTCTGAGAACAGGCAGTTTCGTTTTAAAATAGTGAAAATCGCTTTATTAGTTTATTTTGTCTCCTTTCCCCCTTATGTTAATTATGTAGCAAAATTTTCAACTTTGAGTAAAAGGTAGTTTTCATTGACCAGGAACTAATGTAACGCTTATGTCAAACTGTGAAGAAATTGGTATCGATGAGGAATCAAATCTAGAGGCTTTCATGCTGAGTCCAACATCTCAACCAACCTGCCATGCCACCCATAGAGTATGCTATAGGGCAGCGTTATTCAAACTATGGGTCCCGACCCTTCAGTGGGTCGCGTGAAAAATAAAATGGGTCATGACAAAAGAGAAAGGACATTAAGGGAGAGCAAAGTGAAGAAAATCTAAAAGTTTTATTCATACAAATAAATAAAGCGATGTGCATATAAATTGTCGATGTTGAATAAATGAACGTATTGATCAGAGTTTGTCTTATTACACTTAAGTATTATGGGTCCCGATGCAAACTGTGCTTCTTGTTATGGGTAGCAGCAAAAAAAGTTTGAAAAACGCTGCATAGGGGATACGTCAAATTAGTTTTCAAAAAACTTAATTATGCTGTAAAATTTTTTAGTTTTTGTTGAAGCTCTATAATTTTTTCCGATAGACTTTTTTTCCTTAAAATTTATTATAAAAGAATCATTGCAAAATGTTAAAAGTTATTTTACTTTTTGTAGATTTTTGTAGCTTGCACCAATTTAGCTTTTAAACTATTTTTGAATGATGCTGAGAAAAATGAAGTAATGCAATCTTAATTTATTGTTTGATTTTTGTTTGCACAATTTTATCTTTATTTTATACCCTTTTTTGAGAGTCTAACTAACTTACACTTATTCTTATACACAAAATTCTAATAACAAGTTTTCTAACTTTAGTTTTGTTTTACATTTTTCATTTTTTTAGGAAGAAGGAACAACTGAAAATTAATGAACGATTTTTTTCATTCAATAAAATTTCCAATTTTTTTTATTGTTAATTGATATCTTTACCCCCTTTCTACACAAAATTTGGAGATGGTGCGCATATATAAGTCTTCATTAATTGCTGGCTAAGCTTAATAGGGCGGGGGTTAAAGTTTACATTAAGCTTAATTAAGAATGAAATAGAATAGGCAAGAGAGGAGTAGGAATTCACAAAAATTTGTCGTCTTTTTTGGAAGACGCTTGAAAGTCCGCCCCTCCAATAATTTCAAGGATGTGCGCCCCTGAATCAAACATATTTTTTTCATATAAACATCGCAGGGTGTCTAGTAGACTCTTTTCCTTCAGACTACTTTACTCTCCAACCTTCAGTCATTTGTTTTCTCTATCAATCAAATATCCTTTCACCAATTCCTGTAATGTGCCTGATAGACTACTTCATTTTTAAATGAAAAGCCTATTCGCCCCAACAATTTTTGCTTTTTTTTAACTAGTGTATATGCGATATACAAATTTAATTAAAATATTTTCGCTGGAAGTATAGTATTTAAATTTTACCAATTTTGTTAAAAAATATAAAATAGTCTTATAAATTTAGGTATGCGCTGAATACACTCTATTTTAATGGATTGCTTGAATATTTGATCTCCCGTGGTATTTCCAGACCACTAATTTTGAAAATTGCAAAAAAATTCACACCCCAATAATTTTGATGATGTGCGCCCCTGATTTGAATCTATGAATTCCTTTAACCTTGGGCCAAGTACTCCATTGTCATAAAAAAAATTGTCAGCTTTTGAAATGAAGCTGGAATTATGGCATTCTTAGACAAGAATAATTTTGCTAGATTTTCGAACATATTTGTTGATGAAAATAAGATTTTGATCATTAAAGATGTCTTGGAGACCGACCCTTAAATACCATGTAGCATATCTTAGTCAAGAAATTTCTCTTTATTTTCCTAATCTACAAAAATTTGAAAAATACTATTAATTTATCAAAACCCGTTTTTAATCTCGATTAGTAATCTCGCCCTTTTTTAAGGAATACTTTAAATTCTCTAGCATTTTTCATGGTTGATATTTTTTCAATTTAATTTTCTTATAAAAAAAGTATTTTATTCGTTCACCTTTTAAATCGTTAAACATGGGTGAGTGGTGAAAAAAAATTTCAGTCAAAGGGAAATTCCGAAGAAAAAGGCGTTAGGAAGAAAAACGTTGGGAACCACTGGTCTAGTTCATGCTTTTTTTTTAATTTGGTTTTTAAACTTGTAAATATATCATATGGCTGATTAATCTAAGGTTTTGTTTTTTGGTATCAAATTACACAATATACTTTGGATTATTCACGAAACCTTTTGATTTTTCTCTATAAACTATCATGAAATTTGTAATTGGTTGGTTTGACAGCATAATTTTGTAAATTTACCAAATACTATGATTATACAAAAAATAAAATCTGTTATATACTCAATAGTTTAAACTAAAATTATATGGTAATTGTTCACTAGGTTACATATTTTTTTATTTCCTGTAAAATTAAGTATAAATATATAAGTGGAGGAAAAATCCATGGTCCGTACTGCGAGGAATAAGTATTATTTATGACGGAGATTCCAGAGATCTGGTAATGCTCAATCTGAAGCTGTATAGTACTTATATGCAGGTTTTTTTGGTCCAAAAATTTCTATCCTGGAAAAAAGCGCTGTCTTTATCAGTATATAATTTAGTTAAGAAACTTTTGAAAATTTTTATTATTGAATCTTATTTACTTTCCGAATATTTTATTTAATTTAACTTCATTTTTATTTTAGAAACATTCAGTTACTCCCTTTTTGAACTAATGACATTACTAGGAGTTTTTTTTCATAAAAAAAGCGTCAACTTGATGAATTCAGATTTGGAATATAAATTTATCTTTTGTTAAAATAAAATTTTCATTTCTTTTATTTCACTTTATGAGTTATTTCCATAACTTCCTATTTTATAGATTCTTTGCGCAACAAATCTAAGAAAAAAGTTTATTACTAATATGCGCCAAGTATAAGAAGTATTTTATACACTGGAGCCTCACAATATCATGGTATCCGAGCAATAGATATTCCCGGAGAAGACAAGTCATCTGATAATAAAGCAGCTGTCGAATTTATACCAGAACTGAGAAACTTTATTGAATCTTAGGGATATAATCCCAAACAGATGGAAATGGCCTTTTCTTAAGTGCCTGCAGGACACAACTCTAGCTCCTAGTATAAAACAACGTACAACTTGCTCTAAAAAGTACAAGGATAGAGTGACATTTCTAGTTTGTACTGACACAGACCCCACCCGCTGTGCATCAACATCTTAAATAATAATCCAAACGGGATACCCTGCAACTCAGTTATCATCGGAATAAAACGCGTGGATAACAACATGCATTTTAAAGAAGTTTCTATATTTATTAAAAATAACTTAAATTGAAGAAAACTTTATTCAAAAAATGCACATAAAAACAGATCAGAGTTTTCTCAATATATTTTCCTTTTTAATCCTAAAATATGAAAAATAATGTTATATTAAATTTACCTTTTGTGCCTTCTTTGGCCAGGTTCCATCGCTAAGTTAGGCCTTCTTTCTGTTAAAAAACTACCAATAGAAGAAATTAAACAACGCTTCTTAAATTTATCCTTGTTATAAGAAATTAGAATTTCATACATTTTATCTTGTTCACTTTCAGTTATCGTATTTGATATTTTTTTAAATGAGACAACTCTTCTTTCAACTTATAATTACCTATATCAATGGAAGAATTTTTAAGCATAGTTTCTTCATATAAAACTTGATCGTACAACATTTGTATCAAACTGGTAATACTTTTAGGTTTCCAATTAATATTTGATTTCAACACATGATTGAGTGATTCCGATCTATTATTTTTCCAGTTAAATGGAATATATGGAAACGCTCTGTGTACGTCAAAAACATATTTTTTTAAAATTGGTATAACATTTTTTTTTCAAATAATTAACCGTATCAATTTCGTATATTTTGAGTAATTCAGTAGCTTTAATGTTGAACTCAATATTAGAAGATGAGTCTGTTAGTCCTTTTGTACCTAACAGTGAATTTACAAGTTTATTTATTTCAATTTTTTTCATATTCACTTTTTTTCTCAAATTACCTATAATATTATCCTTTAAATGACGTGTACATAGGATTATTTTTGCATTAGGAATATTAAATTCAATAGATTTCAGTAGAGCTAGTTCTTGGTCCAAGCCTATGACCAAATTTGAAAAGTATAAAGCGATTCAGAGTATAGTTTTGTATGTAAAAATGCGAAAAATTCATTGAATGTTTGATATGTAGAGTTAAAATGTATGAAAACTGGCCCAGAAAAAATTGAAGTTTTTTTTGTCAGTTTAGTTTCAATATTTTCATATTGAAAAACAGTAACGGTGACAAAGCATGAACTTAATTTATATGTCTTGCCAATACTCAACACTGATGTAGGACTATTTTGTAAAAAAAAATACAGTTTTTCATATGTTTTAGTTGATTCTCAGTGTAGCATACGATTGTTGGGCTAACACCAGGCAGCACAGACATTCGCTTGATAAAAGGATGATCCGAAGATATCAATGACATAACATGTTGTAAATCATCTGCTAGGTTTGGAGGATTATGACTTGTTATTAGAGTACTTTAAATTGTAAATGAATTTTGAATCGCGAGGAATGTTTTCTTTTGACTTGAGACAACTTATATATATAGTTTTAGGAGAATCTGTTTTAAGTTTGTCCTTAACGTATTCAAAGACTGAGGGATTTGTCTTTGTAAAATGCCTCTGATGATCTTGACAATTACCATAAGATATAATATCAGGGTATGAACCAATATATTCATAAACACAGTGACTGAAAAGATGAACAAAATTATCTGGATGTTGTTTAAAGTACGAAATTCTTCTTTTGTATGAAGGAGTAACTTTTAAAGAGGAATAATACCTATGCAGTATTATCAAACTTTCTTCTTTTATCTCATACTCATCCCTAATACCCCGTTGTGTAAAAAACTTTCCTTCAATTTTAGTTACATTTTGTAAGCCATTAGTATTTTTAATAAAGTAATATATCTTACTGGACATTGACACCCAAGCACCGCAATTGTCATTGAAGCTATTTTTATTATTTTTAAAGCTTCTCTTAACAATAAAGAAAACATTCTCTTTTTTATGCTGAGGAACATAATTCAAGGATTCAGAATGTGATTCTAACAAATCAACTACCTCTGAAGTTGATAAAAATCCTCTTATTTCATTCTTTTTCAGAGGTTCTATTTCCATTATAGGAGATGGAAGGGCTAAATTTGTTTCGGTATTTCCCATTTTTCTCTTTATATATTTATATACATCAAACGAAGGTTCTGACAACGGCTTCTTAGACAAACACATGGCGTTCTTTTGATGATTAAGAAGAAAAATGTCACTATCTGAAATATTAGTAAAAGTAACAAGTGGAACGAAATGGTTGGGTATAAAATATTGACTCTCAACATAATTGGAATTTGTCCATATTTTAAAACTTTCAAATTTTGAATATTTGTTTCTTGGGTAAAACGTATGATTTAAAATATCAAACACTAAATCTTTTTCACCATTTATCGAAGGGTTATTAAGTTATTAATTTATGAAGCCATTATGGTGTATACAGAAACCCATGAGCGCAAAAAAACAAATCTTATGACATTCCTCATCAATTTCTGTTGATACTTTATAAATATTATTCTCCAAACCAACACTTATATAGTATTCTTTGAATAGGTTAAGTTCAATTGCAGTCTTTATTCTCAGTTCAGTGGATAAACTTTCGTTACCACAAAGAAGTATAGAGATGGAATTGAAAAAACAATTACCATCAGGAGTTGTTGAGATTGGAGTTAGATCAGATACATGGATCATATTTGATGGATAATCTACTGTAAAATGTTCAAAAACAAAAGGTTTACCGTATTTTTTTGTCATTGGGTATATTTCCGTCCGTAGCAAAATGTTCAAACCAACTTCTTTTCACATCCTGGACTGTACGGTACCTCCTTCAAAAGTTGGAGTAGAAAATTAAATTTATTATTTATAGTTAGACTCTTAATACATATATAGTTTGAAGATGAGAAATGTTTATACTCAATAAAACATAGATCTTCACATAAATAATGAAAATGTTTGAAACAAACAAAACAATGGAGAAAATCATCTGCAAACAGTTCCCACATGAAAGATCCTGTTTCTATGAAAAAATAAAAAAAATTACTATAAATAAACATGAAAAATTATAAATCTAAAATAGAAATGTTTTCATACAAACAATCACAACCGGAACAAAATTCTTTATTTATTGATAATCATATCTCAATCAAAATAATAAGGTTTTAATAGAATTTATCATATAGAAAAAATATCTTTTAGAGAAACCTTTTTGTAATTTTTTGATTTATAGTTTGAAATAGTTAAAAAAAAAGAATGGAAAAATTTATTGTTCAAAGCTTTGATTCCTTCTCAGAATTTCACGACTTGAAGATCATTATCTCAGGTAGGCTGATGGAGCAGACATTAGGGATTGATGTTCCCCATGGGTTCACACTTGAATGTCACGGAAAAACGTTGAGGAGAACATTTTCTTAACCAGAAAAAAATTGAAGGGAGGATAGACCAACATTCTTGAAAATCATCTGTGAACATCACTCAAATTTCAGCTGTAAAATTAGGTGAATAAAATATCTTCTATACATAAAGCTATCTTCAAATCAAAATTCAAACTGATTTGTTCTATCAAGAGGGCTAAAATAATTCAAATCACCGCTGGGAGTAAGAGTAAAGGAATATACAATTTTTAAGGACTAAGAGTAAGAATAAGGATAAAGGAAATATCTAGTTCTTTTAAATTGCGGACGAAAAAATTATCGAAATTAGGTATTTATTATTTGAAACAAGAACAAAACAATATGTTTATATGTTCTATAATATAATAAATCCTTAAACATTATAAGCTTGCAAATTTGTTAAAATGAGGATAATAATTTAAGTATACAATTTTTACAAAGTTAAGCGATTACAAATGATGAACAATTGAATAATAAATTAAATAAATTAAAAATATTAATGTGAAAGTAAAGAGCAGCATGAAATGAGAATTGCGAGAATTTGAGTAAAGTTTGAGGGTAGGACTGAGAAATCAAGAATGCGTGACTGGATTGGTTCTAAACAAAAAAAGAAAAGCAAAACCACCAAAAAAATAATAGGAACAAACAAAAATCAATAAATCATTATATCATACGGAAATGGATCAGCTAATCTAATCCACATAAGTGTGTTTTAAGTTTTTTTTGAAAGATTTATATTTTGTAAATATCTTATGTGCAAAGGTAAACAATTCCAAATATTAATGGCTAGCGAGAAAGCTATTGCGTATATGAGCATTTGGCCAGTGCTTCACAAAAATATTAACATTATTTCTCAAGTTGTGGGAATGTATCCTATAATTACTTAAAAAATATTTTGAAAAATAAGATGGAAGAAATAGATTTTTGTTCATAAAAGTAGAAAGAGTCATGCGATTAAGTTGCTCGATCGTAAGAATACCATATCTTTTTCTAATGACATCTAGCTGTTCACTTTCAACGAATTTGACAGCTCTATTTAGTAAGGACTGTAGTTTATTAGTATATGTGATGCGATTTGAAGCCCAAATTAAGTTACAATAACTAATTTTTGATTGAAAGAAGGCGTGAAACAAAATTAACCTAGATTTCATTGTTAGCATGAATCTTATATTAGTTATATAACCTAAAAACATGGATACATCCTTGATAACCTTTTTAAAGTGCATGTTAAATGATAAGTTGGATTGTAATTATAGAGCTTAACTTCTTCCAAAGTAGTTTGAGACAGTTTAAAATTTAATGCAGGACTATGACCTCTATAATTATATATCATGTATTGAGTTTTATTCATATTGATGGAGAGATCATTGTTGATACACCAGCTATTAACTTTATCAAGAAATAAATTTACTTTATCAACATCTTTCTTTAAGTTAACACTTTTGTAGGTGATAACACAATCATCAGCATACAAGTAAAGACTGAAATTATCATCCTTAAGGTTAAATATATCATTAACATAGAGGTTGAAAAGAAGAGGTCCCAGAACAGAGCCTTGGGGAACACCGTTGTTTGAACAATTAATCCTTGAATTTTCCCCATTTATTTTGACATAACATTTCCTATCAGATAAATAATTTTTGATTAAATTTAAGAACTTACCTCTAAAGTCATGTTTTAAAATAAGCAATTTATGATTAATCCGATCAAAAGCTTTGCTTAAGTCTAGAAAAAAGGAGCAAACTTGTAATCTGTGTTCATACGATGAATTAATATCACTAAGAACAGCTGCAATAGCATCTTGTGTGGATGCATTGGATCTAAAACGGAATTGATTACTATTCAATAAATCATATTTAGAAATAAAAATGTTCATCCTTGTGAAAAAAATTTTTTCAAAGAGTTTGCCAAAAAATGGTTGAATTGATATCGGACGATAATTACTAGGTTCAAATAAGAGAATAGTTTGATTGGTTCATGCATGAAAGCAAATATATCTTAACATTTTGAAAATCTAGAAGCATTTTTTATAAATAAAATTCAGAATTGCAAATTACAAATTAAGATACATAAAATTTTTGTTTTACTTTAGATGAAACGATAGACATAGCGAACTTGGACAAAAAGAAAAGAATAAAAAAAACAATAAAAAAAAGAAAGTGTTAAAATTTTAATGAGTAGCTAAAAATAATCGTGAAAAAAGATAAATCTTTTTCTAAAATCATTTTTCTTTTTTAAAAGTTAAAATTTAGAGAAAAAGTATGCTTCTAACAAAAAATTGTAACTCAGCGCGTCCCAGCGCGTCCGAGCGCGTCTGAGCGCGTTT
>JAUIRK010000822.1:0-131907 GCA_030549495.1 Nectonema munidae
GACCTTTTATTAATTATACCTTTACTAATTAGAGTTAAAATTTTTATCTTTATACCATATCACTCTCTCACACTTATTTCACATGTCTAACCCAAAACGTGCACGTCACGATGATACCCCAAACCTTACCTCTACCCAATTAATAGCGAATCTCTTCAATGAATTCATAGCAAATTCTTCTCTAAATGCAGAAGACCTTACCCTCCTTAATAATCTAAAATATGAAGTAACTCTTACACACTCCAACAAAATTGAACAACTCTCTCATACTCACCACCCACATACTCAACCATGCCCCTCATTATCTACATACGCACAAGTCTCCTCCATATCCACACCTAGCTTAGCCAACAACATTCAGGATAAACAAAAACCCTCTCCACCTAAGTCCAAGTCATCCCTAAATAGCGAGCTTACTCTAAAAATAGTCTCCCCTACTCCCTCTGACTCTAAAGCCGAGAAAGCTGTCTTCCGACAAAAAATAGTCAAAAACTTAGAAACCAATAAAAATAAACTTACCATCTCTAACACACGGTCCTCAAATAGTGGCACTATTTATTTCCAATTTTCAAAACCAGAAGAAAAAGCACTAGCACATCAAACACTTCACAATAACGGAATTAAATCCAAAGATTTACCTATCCTCAAACCCCGTTTCCTACTCAGAAGCATACCTATATGGGATCATGAAAAATCATGAAAAATCTATTTGACGGCCATTTCTGGCTACTGATTTTTCCTGAAAAAAACCACACTTATATGAATCACTAAAAAAAAAATCTATGTATTACATATGAAAATCCACTGTCATTTTTTTTTTGATTTTTTTATAATATAATAAACTTTCTATCTCTCTCTACTTAACCATCTGCTACCATTGCTAAAAATTTAAACCTAAAAAAATATTGGCACGCTTAATACAGTACGCCAAGCTGGTAACACAGGAACCTTCTCTTATAGTGCTATATTAGAACCTAGCAACCCTAAAATTTTTAAACACCTACTTAAATATCCTATACTCATAGTTGACCATCACATTCTCACTCTAACCATAGCAAAACCATTACATCGCCAATGCCAGAAATGTCTAAAACACAATCACTCAACAAATAAATGCAAAGCTGCATCACCAAATTGCGATCACTGCGGAAATCGAGGCCACTCTATATCAGAATGCCTCTTCAAAAATTATTCCACAAAACTCTCATGCTTTAATTGCCACAATCACCACAACGCTACATCCAAACATTGCGAATTCCAAATTCAGCACGCACAACACATACAAAATCAACACAACCTTCTAATAAGCAAATTTCTATGCTAAATTTTCTCCACATTAACCTCAACCACTCTAATGTCACTTGGACAAACCTATATAACATTCTAATTTCAAACTTCTTTGATGTTATATCTATTAACGAACCATATCCAAACCTCTCTTCTAATATACTAAATTATTTACTATATCATACGTCACCTTTATCCTGTTATTCAGCATGCACTTTGGATTTTTCATTTACTTTGTTCTTGTTCACACCAAACCTCACCCTCTTCTTTTCTCAACCCTTTATTCTCCTCCCTCACACCCAATAGCCATCCCCTCTGATTTCTCCCAATCACTAACACTTACAACATCCACACTCCCGTCTACATATCATTTAATTATCTCAACTGATTGCAACGCTCGATCACACATCTGGGACCACAAAGAAAATCCACGAGGACAACAGGTCATCAATTTCTTATGCTCGAACAACCTATATCTCGCTGACAACTCTAAAAACCCTACATACCAACGCTCTTGTAACAACGAACAATACACCTCTCACATTGACCTCACAATAACCACTTCAAATATTCTCAATCTAATATCTAATTGGTCAATCTCGGACATCCCATCAGCTTCAGATCACTCCTTCATAACATTTCAACTTCACATAAACACTACAATCATCAAAAACTATAACAACACCATAAAAAAGAACACCACTCACTGGCCCACATATCTCAACATTCTCAACAACTCACTTCCAACATTAACATCCCTCTCCTCTCTCACATCCATCGATAAAACGGCACTATCCCTCAATGATCATGTCTCACATTCCATCTTATCCTCCACTCCTATCAACCCATTTCCTAAAAGAAAACATGCCTATTTCTGGACACCCGATTTGACCGCATTAAAAAACAATCTGAAACGCATTATCAAAACCCTACGAAAATCTACAAAAAACCCATGGAACATCATCAATAGGCTAACTAAAAAGAAAAAACCTTCTATTCTCCCCGAAACAATACTTCCCTGCTCATCCGATCATACAACACACTACAACCCTCCATTTCTATCGACAATCTTCCCCCCCCCCGACTCTCCCTCTTCTGATCTGCCCTTTCACCACACAATTCGAGAACACTCTAAAAACATCATTCACTCCATCCAAAACCCTACTTTTCCTCCAATCACACTAAATGAATTAAACATAGCAGTAAACTCTCTTAAAACAAATGTTTCATCTAGCTTCGACCATATCTCACCCAAAAATATTAAAAAATCAATACACATTCTAAACAAACATTTACTCCTTATTTTCAATGCATGCCTTACTCATTCACATTTCCCCAACGTTTGGAAAATCGGCAAACTCATACTCGTTCCTAAACCCAATAAAGATTCAAGCCTCATTCAAAATTGGCGACCAATCACTCTACTACCCATACTAGGCAAACTTTTCGAAAAAATCATTCGCAAACGTCTAGTCCACTACATCTTATCCCGTAACCTCATCCATCACACGCAATTTGCATATCTTCCCAACAAAAATACGGAAACAGCACTATCTCGCCTAACCACCTACCTTGACTCTTCCCTTTCTACTCAGAAAATTTCTTCTACAATCTTCTTAGACATAAACAACGCTTTCAACTCAGCCTGGCATCCTGCCATCATCACTAACCTTGCACACAAATCATTTCCTCCTTACATCATCAAATTTATAAGCTCATACCTTTCAAACCGCTGTCTCATTTTCCGACATCGCGCTTTCTTTGCATCCATAAGCTAACCCTCTCAACTCCCCAAGGAGGATGTCTTTCCGATATACTCTGGCTAGTTTTCATAGACTCGCTTCTCGATCTAATCTATACCAACACTGATTTCTCCCAATGTTTTTCAGACGACATATTATTCACCTTCACCAGTAACTCTCAACAAGAAAACCTCACGATATCCTCTTCATTTCTACTAAGGCTACAAGAAAGAGCAAACACACATAAGATATTCTTTAACTCCAGCAAAACCAACCTCATTCACTTCACACGCAGACACATAGAACATTTACCCCTTCATTTAAATACCTCTACTCCTATAACTGCCTCAAAGACAATCAAATATCTAGGACTAAACCTTCAGTCCAACCTAAAATTTTCAATTCACTTTAAAAAAATATACCAAAAACTCTCAGTCACCCTTTTTTCACTTAAAAGTGCTATCTCTTATAAATGGGGCCTCCGTCCCAAACACACCAAATACATATACTCATCCTTAATCCTTACAGTAATTCAATACGGAATTCTTTCCTGGGGCATTTCCTTAAAACACCCCACAACCATCCATTTTCTTAACAAGATACACCGTCTCGGCCTACTCTGCATCCCCAACGCATATCGTACTACTTCCACACAATGCCTAGAAATTCTAACTAACACCCTACAATTATAACTTCAACTTAAAAAAAACTATTATTAAGCGCTTCATCTTGACATATAACAACTTAATTCCCCCATTTCATCCGATCACACCCCACCACAATACTCCATCCTACTCTTTCTACTCAATCTATTTGCAAAATACGCACCAAATATTGCTTACTACCTAGTTCATCCCTCGTTACACCCATCTCTTTTTACTCACCCATCTGCACAAAATCCATTCAAAACATCTATATGCAAAAACAAATTTTTTGCAAAAAAATCAATTTCATACCTTCGCTCTACCTCTTCATCAACATCCCTACGTATCTTCACAGACGCCTCAAAGAAATCCCTAAGTACCTCCTTTGCTTACGCCTTCTTCAAAGGCTCTTCCACTGGCCCCTTTTACACCCATCGATCCCAATTAAATCCTCTACTCTCAATCTTCGAATGCGAAATCTTTAGCCTTTTACACGCCTGCACTACGATCACTAATAACATTAACCACCTCCTTCCCCACTTTACTACCATCCATTTCTATACCGATGCACAAAACATAATCCACGATCTCTCTCTATCACACAACATCCCCTTTTCCCTCCTTTCAACTCGCCTTCTCCCTTATCAATCTTACAAAACATTTCCACATACACATATGTTGGTGCCCTGCTCACCTAAACATACCAGAAAATTCCCTCGTAGACTACTTAACCTCAAACTTACACCTAACCTCTCACATCGCTCTCAACTCTCTACCTCTCAAAACCTTTCTAACGCACATTCACTTATCCTCTCTAGAAGAATGGCAGGTGTCCATATCTTCATCTCAAAATGCACTAATCTCTTCTTTTACCACACATCAGCACAATCACACAACTTTCAAAACAAAATTTACACCACCTCGTTCAACCATTCTTTGGCTATCAGGCCACTGCCCATGCAAAGCATATCTCTTCCGAATTAAAGTAAGCGAAAATCCATACTGTCGTTTCGGCTGCGACACAATAGAAACGCCATACAATCTCATCTTCACATGTCAAATCTTCTCTTATCATCGCCAAGATCTTTTATTTAACTGCCTTTCTTTACTTAATAGATCTCCAACAACACTCTCAGATCTTCTATTACACCCAACACTACTAAAATCCCTAGCAACCCTCATTGACACCATTGAAACAACTCTCGCCACCGTTGATAACCCTATAACAAACTAATCTGCCTTTCCTTTCTATTTTTAGAATAACATCTGTAACTCCTCCCTATCTCTACCAACATCTGCATCCTCCTTAACCAACTCTCTAGCTTACTCGAGCATATCAGCACACGCTGGAAAGTGCTTTGAAATCTACCTACTTACCTACCTACTCTTTTCATCTTAATCTAAAAAGGGGTTTAAATTTGAAATTTAAATTTATAGGTCACCAATAACTTTAATAAAATGCTTTATCGATTTAAAAATTTTTCTCTTGTGTTTTATGTTTGGTTAGAATTTTCTTCGTATTATTTTTCTTTGTTATGATTGAAATTTATGGATTAGGAATTAAAAAAAATTATTTCTTTTGGATTTTTAAAGAAGTGTAAACAACGGTTAGACTATAAATTTGAAGACTGTGTTTGGTAGGACTTGTTCTATTTTTTATTGCCCTACAGGTTATAAATTTAACAATTTTTTTTATTGTAAATAATGATAATTTCAAAATTTTTGCAATTCCATAGAGTAGAATTTTTATAAATAAAATCTGTAAAATTCAATTTTTTTTATTATAAAAATTTTTCTTAGTAAATGTTCATTATATTAATCAATTCGTATATCAATTCTCATCTTATACATTCAACTCACGTTTATGGTGGCGCTACTTTGTTAAATTAGATTTGTGCCTTGAATTCTCAATCTTATTGTTTTGCCGCGGCTTCCCATGATGATTGAGTATCGAGGCATGCCGTTATGGCACATTGATTTACCGAAGCTACGTCCTCCAATGTGAGATGCATGATGTTCCTTTCGATTTTTGAAAACAAAGTCACCAACATGGAATCTTTAGCATTGCGAGCTGCTGGGGTGGGGGGGGGGGGGTGGGGTGGCTTCGATGAATCCTCCTATCCTTCTTTGGGCGATTTCTTGTGGAGTGTATGCTGCCAGGACTTCCGGATGGTCGTAATCTTGAGAGGCATATCCAAGAACTGTAGCCCTCTCTCTAATGAGACCTTGTTTAGACTAGTGTAGGTTCGCAGGTTTGGGATAGATCTTCAGTTGAATTGTGATGCTTTCTAAGAGCTCCTCGACATTGTCTAGTCTATCCGTTATCTCTTCAGAGGCCTTTACAGTGAACGACGCTTTGGATTTGTCCTTGGGGTTACTCATTAGGGATTGGTAGATAGATAGTGCGAGGGAGAAAATCACGTAAATTAATTTCAGGAAATTTTAAGATCAAAAAGACTGATGCTAAGGGCGTGCGCCGCCTTATATAGTCCTAAGTGTATGCTGCCAGGACTACCGGATGGTCGTAATCTTGAGAGGCATATCCAAGAACTGTAGCCCTGTCTCTAATGAGACCTTCTTTAGACTCGTGTAGGTCCGCAGGTTTGGGATAGATCTTCTTCAGTTGATTTGTGATGCTTTCTAAGAACTTTTTAGAATAGCTTTTTCCAAAAGAAATTAAATGATGAATAACAAACTTATAGTTTTTTCCGTAAATAATGATATAAAAAGTATGGAAGTAATTTGTATTTATCGTAGTGTTGTTACAAGATTTTTGATTTCTATTCATGCAAGCAATGCACAAATTGTTAAAGTTTTGGTCATACATCTTCATATTGTAGGAACAAAAGAAACGTCTATAAATTTTTCGCTGAAGGCCATAAATCTGAATCATGTACCATTTCGTCAAAGAAAGATTCCGATAAATGTATTAATTGTATAAGGAAAAAATTTGCAAAGTTTAATCATGATGCATTCAGCAACACTGTGAATGTAGGGCTCTTTTTTTTAGATTTTATTAAAAAATTTCATCATTTACTGTATTAAAACATATATGCTCCATATATTCATTCCTCTCTCTTTAAAAATGTATAAGTTTTATTTTATTATTTTGTATCAATATTCATATAAACCTGTATATATATTTGTTGCTCCATATATTCATTCCTCTGCTTAATTTCCTTTAATATTCTATGCATCCTTATACATTATTATATGTACTTTTTTCCTTATGTAAATCATACTTGTAACACAACTCCTCACACCAAAAATTTGCCACTCTCAGATTTTATCTGTCATTTTCATCTTTAAACGGTTATCCTTTCAACCAAGTATATCTCATTACAACTCAGCCTCTAACAGTACCAAAGATCCTCTCTCCTACTCATCTACTCTAACTCCGTTTAATTCTTTTCATTTAAAGCATTTATATCTTCTACATTTAGTTGAAAACGTATACTCGTGGAGTCGAAAATTTGTTTTATTTAAATAAATTTGTTTGAAATTTACTCTTTTAATTTATCTAGTATGTAGTCTTTTTTATAATAGGCTTAAAAAGATAACTTTGCACTTCAATCAATAACGTTATAAATTCATTTATTTAATTTAGGTTTTAATTTTGCTTTTTTCATTGATCAGTTGTATGCTTTCGTTTGAAGTGACAAAAAAGCTTTTTAACTTGTTGCTCTCTTCGATCTTAAAATAGAAAAAATTATATGTAAATGATAATAAAAAATTAGCGAAATATTACCTTTTATAACTGGTTTGACAGGGTTTAGATGCAAGTTTTTTGGTTTTCACTGTTAATTCACCATCTTTTGAAATAACAAAGTTTTTGTTTGATTCTATTACTTTTTTGAAAACTTCTTCTTTCTTTTGTTCATCATATTGATTCCAAAAAAAATTTGAAATCAAAAACTTTTTTGCTTCATCTATTAATTGATAGTTACCCATACCATGTATCGATTCTTTGATCATTTTTTCTTCAAAAATTGCTTGATCATGTAAACAGGTAATAATAAATCAATCAAACTCTTAGGTTTCCAGTTTATTGACAACTTGAGAACATTATTTAAAGATTCTGATAGATTATTTTTCCAATTAGATGGTATGAAAGGGAAAAGGGATCTATGAACAAATATAAACTTCTCAACCGTTGGTAAGAGTTTTTTGACAAATAAAAACCAAATTTATCTAGGTACCTTGATAAAATCCTTTTTTCTTTCTCATGATATTCAATATATGATGTTGAATATGCCAGCCCGCAAGGTCCAAACATTACTTCTAAAAATTCATCTATTTCTTTTTTGTTCACTCCAAATTTTTTACTCAAGTTTCTTTGAATGTTTTCTTTTAAATGTCTCGTACAGAGTAATATTTTGGCCTCGCCAAAACAAAAATTAATTGATTTAACCAATGCATACTCTCTATCGGTTCCTATTATAAGATTTTGTAAACTCTTACATGTAATGTCTGCAAATAAAATTTGCCTTAAATAAGAAAAAAACTGGCCCGGAGAAGACCGTGTTTTTTTACTTTTTTTTGAAAGAATGTTTTTATTACTAAACACAGTAGTAGTTACAAAACAAGAACTTAGGTTATAAGTCTTATCAACTCCCATAATACAGCATACGTTTTTTTGATATAATATACAAGATTTCATATACATCATTTGCTTTTCTGTGTAACAAATAATTGTGGGAGATTTATTCCCAACTTGAGACACTCGTTTTATATATAAATGACCTTTTGAAGATAGAGATAACAGTTCATGTATTTCATCACAAAAGTTTTTTCCGCCATTTAAGGATGAATTTTTATTCATTGAATATTTTGTATTATATATAATAGATGAATTCCGTACTTCATTTTTCAAAGATTCACTATATATCTTTTTAGGGGCTATTTTCTTTTGAAAGCAAGATTTTATGTATTCAAAAGTACTATGTTCAGTTCTTATATATTCGCAACTAGGAATCTTACTATTCCCATGTGATGAAATTTTTTCTTTTGGAAATTCGCCAATATATTCGTATACACAAAGATTAAGATTTGAACCATTCAATTTTGGATGCTTTTCGATCCATGAGATTCTCCTTTTATATGAAGGATAACGTTTCAAAACCGAATAATATCTATGTAAATATATTACATTATCTAACGGTTGAGGAAATAATGTTATATTTTTACCTTTCAGAATTTTATAAAAAGATCCATTACTCGCTTTTCTAATAAATTCTATTGAATCATCTTTTTTAAAAAAATGGTACACTTTTGATGAGATGCTTTTCCAGCTACCACAAGAGTCATGAAAAAATAGTTTGTTATTATATAGTTTTTTTCCACTACAAAAAACTCATTTTCTTTGATATTTTTTGGAATATTTTGATAGTGATTTTCAGACTTTTCAATTATTTCAATTATTCTAGGTGAAGACATAAAACCTTGAATATAATTTTTATCATAATTTGGATTTGATTAGGGAATTTTTATCTTGAAAGACTTTGGAAATGCGAGGTAAAAAAGTAAAATTCAGCAATTTACTATAAATGTTGACTTTTCCATTGATAGAAGGATAATAACTATTTATCGGTAAACCTATCATAGAAGAGGCAGCCATTAAGAGATATGTAGACGACCAAAAATAATTTTTGCACACATTCACACATTCTTCATTTATGTCTGTAGATATATTTTCTATATGAAAAATTTTACCTAAAGAAACATAATAGTCTTTAAAGAAATTGATCTCGATTGCCGTTTTAAATCGAATTTCTTTTGAGATTGATTCTTTCCCAATTAAACCAATTGAAAGAGCATTGAATAAGCAGTTGCCTTCGTCTTTTGTAACGAGAGGTACGAAATAATCACTTTTAAAATATTGAGCAGAAACAATATCAATATCAATAAACTTAAAATCAACTGGCTTCGATGTATATTTAATACACAAAGGAGAAACTTCTTTACGTAAAAAGATATTTTCTTTAACAAGTAATTGCATCCTTTCAATATTGTTCAGAGAATCAAAAAATTGTAATCTTTTTAACGAGCAATCAAAACCTTGGATATGATCCAAACGAACACATTTTAATCAAAGAAATTGGTTGTTCCAAAAATTACAACCTTCAATCATTGAAAGTTCTTGGCAATAAAAATGATAAACTTTCTTGCATTTTGAACATTCCTAGTAATTCCTATATACTATCTTTGAACATATTTCACAAAAATGATTATCAAAAGGAAAATTTATTCTAAAGTCAAATAATAAATTATTACATAAATAAAAAAGTAAGAATGCCATTTGAAAAAAATGACAAATTATATTTGACATGATATATAATTTAATATAAATAAAAATTAGGGAAGGGATAGTTACGCATATTTATCTTTTAATTTTTAAACGATTTGGTCTTTTTTATGTAAATTACATAAAATATATGCATTGATGACTAAAGCTTCCTTAATTTTTTTCTAAAACTTAACAGAATTTACTTTAAATCTTTTTTTAGATGAGCGATATTCCAAAAACAGGTAGATGTTCATATCATTAAAAAATCATTGACTAATATGGGGACAAGTACACACAATATGCCTTTTTTCAAGGTAGTATATAATATAGACCCTAAGTTATAAGGTTAACTATAGATAATGCCAAAATTTTGATGAAAAATTTAAATTTTTGATAGACAGTTTTGGACATGAGAGGGCCATTAAATTACCATGAAAATGGTATCAAAAGATGCAGCTAGCGATTTTAGAAAAAGTCACAAAATTTGAAGAGATATGATTCTGTCAATTTTGTACAATTAAATTTTTAGTCAAGGGCCCCTAATAAGGCCCCCTTATAATAAATCTGATATATAATCCTTTATAAGGCATTAATAAGGTTAAACCGTTATGAAAATACAGAGATATATAATTTCTTTTTTAAATAAAGCTGATTAAATTTATGAATAAAACTTGTTTGAGTTTTAGAATTCAATAAATCTAATAAAGTTCACTTTAAGTAAAGTAGAATAATAATTAGAGAAAAAAGTTAGTTAAAATGTCTCAAATTAAAATTTAGTTTTGTTATTTTAAAAGTAATCCAAAATTTTTCCTTGTCCCATATATCTTAGATCTTTGAAATTTAAACAAACAAAAAACACTAAAAAAAATTTTTTTAATCCATACGGCATTTTTAAGATTATTGGTGACCTTTAAATTTAAATTTCAAATTTAAACCCCTTTTTAGATTAAGATGAAAGGAGTAGCTAAGCAAAAAAAAAGAGTTTAAAAAATTTTTTATCTACAGAAATTTTTAATTTTATGAAAAATTAAAACTAAAACAACTGTAATATGTATTTTATTGAATAAGGAAGTATATAAAATAAAAATTATATAAAATACCCGTTTGGGTATCTCTAAAATGCATGGCGCTTTTTTATATCAAGTATTGCTGGTGGTATAAACTTCTTGTTTTTACAAACTGTACCAAGCAAAGTCATTTTTCTCTCTTTTAAGAGTCTTTTAGACAGGTTCAAAGATGTAAAAAAATTGTCACACGTCACGTTGTGACCTTTTAGTCATTTTGTCATATCCATCACAACACGCTCTCCTTGATTTTTTTCAGCTGCATTTCCAGGTTGCTTTCCCAAATATGGCTGGATGTTCCATACGTAAAAACTCTCAACATCTACTAAAATCCAAAACTTAAATCCATATTTATCTGGTTTGGTAGAAATGTACTGTCTAAAAGGACAATTTCCCCTGAAGCCTCTGAGGTGCACATCTACTGTTACTTGAAAACAGGGATTGAAAAGTTTTGGTAGAATAGCAACCCATTCATCCCAAATTTCTTGAATTGGAGCAAACTTGTTTTTTTCTTTTCTATTTTCCCTTGTTTTTTTTTGTCATCAAATCGTAAAACTCTTGAAATCATTTTGAAGTTTTTCAGAGTCATTGTAGCTCTAAAAATACTTCTTCCAGGATCATCATCCCATAAGCTGGCAGTGGACTCGTTTTTGGATTTGAAAACTCCAGCAAGAATCAACAGGCCTAAATAAGCTTCAAACTTTACGGTATCAAGCTCCACCCAGCTATCACCCATCACAACTTTGCCTTCAATGTTAGTCCACTTCATTATTGTATTCAAAATTTTTGGTGGAAAAAATTGTATAAAAGCTGGGTACTCATCTTCTATCCTTGAGCAAGCATTACTTTTTGGACCTGGCTTCATTGATATGCTATTATGACACCTTTCTTTACTTGAATAATTAAAATCGTCATGATACCATTTTGTCTCCCCATCTTTCGAAGGACAATACTCATGAGTTTCCTCATCTTCTAAATTAGAAAGCATTCCATCGGAAAAATCACTATAACATTCTTCAGTCTCACATAATGAAACATGATATTCTACCTCAGAAAACTCGCTAATGGAAGGGGAAGAGTCGCTGTACATGCCTTTATAAAAAATGTAACAATTTAGTACTAAAAAAATAAAAAAAACTTAAATTATGAAATAATTTAATTTTAGAAATAATAAAAAAACTTAAATTATGACTTAAATTGGACTCTTTTGAACCCAAGGATCTCAAATGTATAAAAAAAATATATCCTAATAAGTTAAACATTTTATTGTGTTTTAAAAATTATTTTGTGATTTTTATATTATATGTAACAAATACTAAAAACTTAAGGCTATGTTAATTTTGAAATTTTTAATAAAAGATAATTTTTTAAAAAATTAGATTTAAATGAGCCCTAGGATCTTATAAGGGTTAAGTAAAAGTTTTTGTAAGTAAATGTACAAAGAGAATAGAAAACAATTTTATCAATAGAAACGTGATACTTTTCCAATGAAAAATGATTAACAAAATTAAGTAACTTTTTTATAGAAGATTCAAGCATATTCATATGTTTTCTAACCGGGTGAGACTTTTTACCCAAATACACCCAAATATACCCAAATACACCCAAACAGATGAAAATAAATTTAAATATTAAAAGAATAAGTTAAATATACATAGAAGAATTATTCTCAGGATAAAACCAATATAAAATTATAAATTTGATATTGAATTATAAAAAATTAATCTATTTTTTTTTTAATTAAAATTGTTTATATTATAATAATAACTTAAAATATAATAATTATCTATAAATAATAATATTATTATTTTATAATAGTAAGTTTGATAACACAAAATAATTTTTTAATTTAAATAATTACTAATATATGTGGCCTGGCAAGAAAATGGGTGACATAAAAATATATAACAATGCTCTCGTTCAAACTTAAATATCTGTGTATCTTTTTATTTTAGGCATTTATTTAATATTATTTTTAATTTCAAGTTCTTATTTGTAAATAAAGAACATATTTGTGTGTATTTGGGTAAAAAGTCCTACCGTATTCATATGTTTTCTATCCGAGTTTTGTCAAAGAATCGTGGCATACAACAAATGAGGATATATGAATGCATTAAAAAGTTTAATACGAGTAATATTATTAAAATATGATTTGAACTTGAATATAATTCCATAAATTCGGGAAACTTTAGTAATGAAGTGGTTAATATGGTTTTTCCATTTTAGATTACAATCAATTACAACTTCCAAATATTGAGTTTAATAGACCTGTTCAAAAGTTTCATTGCTGATTTTTAATGCATATTTATTTACAGCAGTTTTATTAGAAAAAGTCATTTAATAACATTTAGACACATTCAATGGAAGTTTGTTGACTAATGTCCAATTGTATATCAAATCCAAAAAACAATTCACTTTTTCAATTTCTAACGCGCTGATGTATTCAAAAGGATATGTGATTAAGACATCATCAGCATAAAGAATGAATTGGAAATGTGAAGATTGATACCTAACAATTTCTCTTTTCAACGAGTAATCAATTTTATAATTTCTAGTTTTTTTTATTTTTTGATAAATTAATAGTACATCTCTATAAATTAATAGTTGATCTCTTGTCCACTCTGATCGACGCTGCTTATACTTTGATTTAGAAAAAGTGATGTAGAACATTTGGCACTAATTGAGAGAGAAAACAATTTATTGCAAAGGAAAAGTGTTCACAAAGAGAAAAAAAACTAAAAAATTCACTTTCAGTGAATTTGAATTTAAAGTTGAATTTATTTAAGCCTACCCTTTATTTAAGCCTATAATCAATCCTTATTGGTTCGTTTGAGCTTCTGGTATTGTATTGGAGTTTCTAGTAATAACTAATCAACGACCCGAACACATTTTGCAAATAAACGTTGAAATTTTTGTAGAGAAATACGCCAACTCTCTGTTTAAAAATTTCTTCCAATTTTAACAATTTATTTGGATAAAAAATTTCTTCAGTGTGATCAAACTTCTTCATGTTAAAAATCACCCTTATAGCGCGTTTTTGGAGGATTTCGATACGTTTAGTTAATGTAAGAAATAAATAGTTGTTTGTATATAATAATTCTTATTAGAAATTATCATGCATTTTGATTTTTGTTTTTTCAAAATCAAGTTATTCATATTACACCATTCATAAATTAAGCTCAATTCTTTATTTAGAATATCTTAATCAATAGTTTAACCCTTTTTAATTTAGACAAAGGAAGGTATGCGTAGATGTCATCTGCAAAAATGAGAAATTTTATAAAATTTGAAAGAGAAAAAAAATGTTTATTGCAATGCTAAAATTTAAGGGTCCCAAAATGGATCCCTGTAGAACACCATTTAGAGAGGTAACATTCAAAAAAAAGCATCGCTCAATGATGATGACAATCTATGGAGTGAATACATTCAATAAATTGTCAAAGAACAGTTCAATCTGAAAGCACTTAAACTGGAATGAGAATTATATAAAGTCAAACCTGTCTTAGCGACCCACTATCAATAACGACCTTAATTTCTTCCTCCCAAAAGAAATTCAATTTGCTCTACCCTGTATTTAGCGACACACTCTCTTACGCGACCTATGACCATGTTTTCAGACTCAAGCTATATGAAAAACAACCTTTATTAGACGACTGTTTTGCGAAAAGAAATAACTGTTATAAACTCAACAGCAATGATGGATTTATTTCTTTTTCTTTTTAAAACTGACACAATATCAATGAAAAAAGCGATGAATCTTCTTTCATGGAGGACAGACATGTAGCAATACTTCTTACAATCAATATCACATGAAAAGCACCAAACACAGTCATAAAGCATTACTTCATTCTAAGCCAGGAGTCAGCGAAGTGGTAGATATCGACCTCTGGGTGTTGATAACAGATCTTTTGGGGTTGATAAGTTAGACAAACTTACCAAATTGTGCTATCCTTTTTTTTACTTTATAGTAGTAATAAATCTCCTTTTTCTTTTAAAACACAGCAAAGGACATTGTATAGTATAGGATATGAGACATTTTGTGTTTGTATTTTTTCTCTTAATTGTTGGACATTGATTAATGTTTTTATGAAACATTTCTATGTAGAGTGGGTGTCGATGTGAAGACAAATGTTGTATGAAGGGGTCGACGGGTAAAAAAGTTTGCCTCCCTGTTCTAAGCAATGGCAAAAATAGTGTAGCATGTGTAAAATGGCAACATGTGTAACAGCATAAGCAAAAACAGTGCATTTGGAGTCATCACATCATAACAACAAAAGATACAGAAAAAGCATATTTTGAAACATATTTATCGCAAAGACGAAACTGTCTTACAGGCAATAAGGAGATAAATACCATACAAAAACTAAATATTCCAAAAACTAAAGCCTTAAACTTTGCTGAAGAACTCGGAAAACGGATTTCAAAGCTTAAAATGGTTGGCTGGAGAACTTTATTCGTAGAAATAACATTGTTTTTGGTAATATGACAGGACGAAGGAGCTGATGTTTGTCAATCAACAGTTGAAGAATGGAAGGAAAAGCTCGAAAAAATTTGTCAGGGGTATATGGTAGAAGACACTTTTAACATGGACGAAACTGGACTTTTTTTAGAAACACAAAAAAAGCTTTTAATTTAAAAGGTAAAGAGCATTTTAAACAGTTCAATTAGTATACTTTTTGTTAATTTTTAGGTGAAGGGTGACCAGGTGGAAAGAGATCTAAAGAAAGGATAACAGTAGCACTCTGTGCCAGTATGACTGGAGAAAAAATCAAATCATTAGTGATTGCAAAATCAAAATCGCCTAGATGTTTTTCAAAGATAAAATTAAGCTGCAAAATTTTAATAGAAAAATGATAATCAAAAAAAGGATTCTTCTTTTATTCATCGACAATGCTCGTTCCCATCCAAATCTCAAACTCAATAAAGTTAAAATACAGTTTCCCCCTAAAACAACTTGCGAAACCCAACAAAGGAATAATTTAAGAAATAAAATTTAAATTTAGAAAACGTGAACTACGTATATTTTTCAATTATTACACACTTCATAATATTTTTATAGCTTCTTAATATCGTAAGACAAATGGACAACGACGAATCAAAATCAGTTATTGCAGGACAACTTTTGAAATCAAGAAATCTTTTAGATGCAGTTTTATGCTGTAGTGTAGCATGGAAGGAAGTTGAAGTAGCCACAATTAGAAAATGGTTCAAAGGCTGGATTTTTTGGTAAAGCAAAATCTCCTATGTGCAATCCCGAGTTTGACACAGGTGAAATTCCTATTGCAATAAAAAACTTAAGTAAGGACGTTTTTGGGATGGAATATGAAGAAATTGCCAATGTTGATAAACAAATTGTACACGTGCGACGATGGAAATAAAATGGGACTACTCCCTCTCTTACTTTTGCGGACTAAGTTCGCCTCTAATGTGACAAATCATGTGGAAAAATAAATCTGTATAAATTTTCGACAAATGCAATGCAAATTGTTATACACTATAGGGTTGTATGAAGAGGAATATATACTTCAAATCGTTAATCAATGAGAACAATGTAAACGGCATTAGACAATAAGTCTCTCCATCATCATCATCATCATGATCAAGCATCTTAAAAAATAATATACTTTTCTAATTTACATCATTATGATTACATAAAAGTCATCTAAGCACACTTTTATGTCTTTTTGAACAAAAATAAAGGAGAAAATGGAAACTTTAGAATGCATAAATTAACTATTTATATTCTTTCCATTAAAGAAAATGATATTTATATATTTTTCGTATAGGCATGCTCGCAAGAATTTATGCAAATTTTGAAAGAGCATTCCAACACTAATCCTGCTCCCTTGAAATGAGAGTGATCTTTCGAGGCATAAAGCAAGAAGTAGGCAGTAACTCAGTGAATTCAGGAAAAATGGAAAATTTTCAGTTCGTCTTAATTAAAGTTTACGACAAAGCACTTTTTTATTAAATTGAAAAATGGCATCCCTTTGTAAAGAATAAAAAAAGAAGTTTTATAGCAGCAGCTTGCAAAGGCATTAAGACTTGATGATATTTTGACAAAGGTGGTGATTATGATTAAGATAATGCGAAATTGAAAAACGTCCTTCACATTTTATTGATTGACTCAGGTATTTATTAAGAAAAAAATTCTGTTATTATCAGTACATCAGTTTTTCAATTTAACAGTAAGTTTTTTTCAACTCTCTGATCATCTCTAAAATCACATATTTTTGCGTCCAAATTTAATACGTCAATCACAAAAGTTCTGAAAATGCAGTTAACATTTTTGTCGTTATATTTAACCACTATAATTATAATTATCAATCAATGGTAAAAAAATTTTAGTTATTTAAGTAAAAACATTTAAAAAATGTTAAATTTACATTAAGGATGTTTTAAAGCTTTTCATAAATATGCAACGTTATATAGGATATGCTAAAAGCATGGATTTAAAAAATGAAACTAAAATGTTTACCAAAGTAGTGAGGTACTTTCTTCGTCAAAGTATGAAGATCGTGAAAATTAAAATTTGTTGTAATAAATTGCAGTTTTGACATTAAAAAGGATAGAACTTTTGAATGATCAAATGATGAAAAGTGTGCAAAAATGACATAAATTGTTAAAAAATCTTCTTTCAATATGGCGCAGAAATTTTGAAAAGTATGAAAACCTTGAATGAAGAAAAACAAAACTTGATAGCACTGTTCAAAAATAGAATATTACCTATTGAGTAAGAAGCTTTTGGGCGAGTTCTTTGTTTAAAAAAAATATAATTTTCATTAGAGACTTTCTAACTTTTTGAAAAAGCTTAGCATGTAAACTATAATTTATTGTGTTCATACATATCAAATTTCATAAAAAAAAAATTGTCTTGTTCACAGAGAACATGGCCTGTAAATAGTGTTGGCTTACGTTACGCTTCGAAAACAAATTTCGCATATTTAACTTCACATATTTCGTACCATAAAATCGCATCGGAATAAAAAAAATAGGATATTCAAAAAATGTATCCAAATTTAGAAGAAAAAAAATGAAAATTAATTACCAAGTCGAACATGATCAAAAAGATTTGTTATATGTTTTTTACTTCATAAATGCTTCTAATATTGTTTAGTTTGCAATTAATATTATGCAAAATTTGGATATTTTATGCCTTTAATTTTTATTATTTTTTATATTATTCGTTTAAAGAGACAGTTAAAGAAGTTAATTTGAAATAATATGGTTTGTTAGGTACGATTCAAAAACAAACAAGGAATTCATCTAAAATTCAATTATTGCAACGGAAAAATATAGTGCCATTAAGTATGTCGTATTTCAGCTTCAATCCTACGTATTTCAGAGAACAAAAATTCATAAGTTCATAATGCAGAAATATTTTCAATCAGATTAGGGGAGGGGTGTAATTGAGAGCAGCCTAGCATAGCGCTTATGCTATATGTAGTAGGTACACCTCGGATTTGATCCTCAAAGAGTTAAAATGTAAAAAATACCTCTCATATATAGTTCAACTTGAGAAATTTTCTTACTCAAATAGTGATATACTTTATTTTATATAAAATTGTTTTTTTTAAATAAAAAATGCGTTTTATGGGAAAGAAAAGAAAACACGTTGGAAATCATTTTGATAGAGCTATTGCGACTTGGATTGGGATGTGAGAGGAAGAGCTTTTAATAAAAAATAACTTACAATATAAATGAAGCTTTTGCCATTGCTAAAAATATTATCCCTACTATATAGGTAAAAAATGAAAATGCCACAAAACTTTTCAGCTCATTGTAATGCAAACTTTTTTTAATGAAAATTCATTGTAGTTATGGAATCTCCTTTTTGGTTAGGATTTTTTTAGATAACGTAGTAAGCTTTTGACGAAGGTTAAGTTTTTATGTTAAAAACAAGAAATTGCATACATAGGATGTTTAGGGCAAAAAAATTTTATTAGCAAAAAACAACATTGCAAAAAGGCAATGTTACACAAATACATTAAAATTTAAAAAAATAATCATATAAAAATAAAATTTTAGTGAAAGCTTAAATAAACATATGATATAAGTAAAAAAGCTTTTTGTATGATATTCTTTGAAAGATTTGACATGAACACCAAATGTATATTTTTTTCCATGTTTGACATTGCTGAAATGACATATTTTATTGTTTTTGATATCAACACAAATGTCATTCTTGTTTTCGAAATAGTTTAAATCAGAGAGGGTTTTTAGCGAATGATCTATACTTCCAGGGAAAATATTTTAATTAAATTTGCATATCGCATATACACTAGTTAAAAAAAATCCAAAAATGTTAGGGGTGAATAGGCTTTTCATTTGAAAATGAAGTAGTCTATCAGGCACATTACAGGAATTGATGAAAGGATATTTGATTGATAGAGAAAACAACTGAAAACAAATAACTGAATGTTGGAGAGTTTTATATGAATAATCTAGTTTGAAGTAAAAGAGTCTACTAGACACCCTGCGATGTTTATATGAAAAAAATGTGATTGATTCAGGGGCGCACATCCTTGAAATTATTAGAGGAGGCAGACTTTCAAGCGTCTTCCAGACAACAAATTTTTCTGAATTCCTACTCCTCTCTTGTCTATTCTATTTCATTCTTAATTAAGTTTAATGTAAACTTTAACCCCCGCCCTATTAAGCTTAAAGTCAACAATGAATGAGGACTTATAATTCTCACTTCAAATAGATGCGCACCATCTCCAAATTATTATGTAGAAAAGGGGTAAAGATATCAATTAACAATAAAAAAATTGAAAATTTTATTGATGAAAAAAATCATTCATTAATTTTCAGTTGTTCCTTCTTCCTAAAAAATGTTTTGAGAAAAATAAATTAAAAAAAACACATCCAAATTACATAACTTTTCTGAGGTAATTTCTATCAAAAATGTAAAACAGAACTTTAGAAAACTTGGTATTAGAATTTTTTCATTCTTTTTAGTGTAGAAGAATAAGTTATTTAGACTCTCAAAAAAGGGTATAAAATAGTGCAAACAAAAATCAAAAAATAAATTAAGATTGCCTAAAATCTAGCCAGTGCTAGATTGCCTAGCTACGACGCTGGAGAGAAGAGAGCTGAATGAGATAGGAGAGCTTAAACAAGAGAAGAGAGAGTGAGTGAGTGAAAAAAGAGAGCTTGAGTGAAAGAAGAGAGATTGAATGAGAGAAGAGAGCTTTAGTGATTGCGTTTTAGCAGAGAAAGCGGAAGAGAAAACCAGGAAAGGAGACAGAAAGAGAAAAAGATTAACTGTGACAGATGAAAAAATCGAGTGGATCATCAACATGTGTTTGCTCAAAAATACTACAAGGAGACACTGTTATAACATTGCTTACTTATTGTGTGCATATTAGTGCTCTGCGCGGGGCGGACGTGGGTTGTCCACAGCAACATTTTTGCGGGCCGGGCGGGTTTTATTAATATAGTGCGGACAATCTGTGGGTTGTTCGCATTCACTTCTATGCAAGTTTTCATGAGTGCATAATTGCCTTTTTGGAAATAGCTTATTTTTATTGCTATGTGTTACGTATATTGGAGAGATTTGCATTGAGTAAAAACCGTAATTGAAATAGAAAGATAGAGCAGATTTGATTAGCGTCATTGATGCGTGTACAAGAGAAAAAAAATCAAATAATAAGAATGTCATATTTTTGAAATATCCATTATAAAATATTATTCAATAATTCTTTTTTTTTGTTGTTTTCTTTCGCACATTTTAAATGGCAACGTTAACATCTCAACAAGTTTCATCTTATTTAAAATCTGGCTTATACAAAATAAAAAGTGTACATGGATTGAAATCGGAGGCGTGGAAGACGTTTGGTATCGTGGTAAATGAAAAAAACACTGATTTGGATGTTGTCGTTTGTAAAGTATGCTTTCAAGCTTTCGCTTATTGTGGAAGAAAAACAGGTACTTTTATTCTTAGGAGACACAAGTGCAAAATATATCCTAATCAAACTTTACTGACTGATACTACCAAGCCAGTTTTGAATAATGCTAAAGTTATTTCGAAAGCTAAAAAAGAAAACATTAAACTGGCATGCGTGCGTTTTATAGCTAAAGATCTTAGACCATTTGAAACAATCGGTTGTGGTGGATTCATTGACTTTGTTCAGGGGTAAACTCTAATGTCTAATGCTTTCTTAAATTTGTAAAATTATTTTATATGATAAAACAAAATATACAAATTAAAAAAATACAAGCCAAAAATACAAATTTGAAAAATCCAAGGGCTAATCTTTTGTGATTCTATATTCAAAATTTGAAATATTGCAATTGTTGATGGAACAATTTGTTTATTCAGATAACAAAACGTGTAAAGACAATTTTTTTAAGACAAAAATTTAATTAAATTTTTTAAAGTAGTATATAGGGTGCCTGGTCAAAACGTCCAAAATTAGATTAACAGTATCTGAACCCTAAAAAACATTTTTTCGAGAATCAAAATTGTTGAGGAAAAAAACTGAAAAATTGAGCACAAAACTTTTTTTATTTAAAAAATTTTATTTCTAGTTTTTTAATTTAAAACTTTAAACATTTTAGATTTAAATGAAAAATGCACTATAATCAAGCGTGTCTTTTTACTGGAATAGATAAAAATTCATTCCAATCTCTTAAAATCCATTCAAATCGTGTAGTTTTAAAATAAAAGAATTATGGACAAAACTTTTCAACATAATTTAAAAAAGCTTATTTTATATCAAAATTGAAAATAAAAGTTCCAGACCAATAGAATCCAGTGATAGAACTACATATTTCCAACTTTGATGAGTAAAAGCGTGTTGAAATTATGCAAAGCTTTAGTTCGTTATCAGATAGATAAGTTCGACATGAAATACTTGAAAACATAAGAAATCAAACAGGCATGAAGGATTATACTAAAAAATTTCGTTTTGTGAGGTTATGATTTCTAGACGTTTTGGTTTTCGGACGTTTTGGTTTCGGACGTTTTGGTTTCGGACGTTTTGACTATGAACCGTATATAGTATATGTATGATCATTTTTTTCCAAGCAGGTTAAATATATAAATAACATTTAATTAGCTTTGTATTATTTCGATAAAATGTGGGTCGGTAGCGGATGCAAATTGATAAACGCAGGGCGGGTGCGGGTGCAAATTGATATAATGCGGGGCGGGCGGACACTAATTGAATAATTGCGGGGCGGGGCGGGGCGGGTGCGGACAACTTTTTACAACCCGCGCAGGGCTCTAGTCCATATTGAAATTTTTGGTGCTGGCAGCAAGTAGAAAAAAAGTGAACTTCAGGCGACATTTTGTTTTTTTACTAACTTACTATTATCACTTATTATTATTAAACTAGCCAGCAACTGTTAAAAAATAAAAAAATTAATTATACATCGTAAGGTATATAATATTTTGACATAAAACATAAACATTTATCATAAAATAGGTTAAAAATGTGTTACGATTTTTCAAAAACTAATATAAATTGGGATTCGTGGGTGACAGTAGCCTATCATCTTTAAATTACACTGATTCAAAATATGCAAAAATGCAGAATACTTTAAAAGAGGCAGCAAGCCCAGTTGAGAATACTAAAGGTTGGCTTCCAGGCCTTTCAAAAAAATAAAAATCTCGTAAGCTTAAAAGTCAACAAAATTTTTATTAAAAAATTTGAAGCCTCTGAGATTTTTGCGAAAAAATTTCAAAACTTCATCAATGCAGATAGATTTATAATAGCTTTAAATTTTTAGAGAATAAAAATTAGAGGGAGGGGGACTAGCAAAAAGAGAAGAGGGGCCTTGCAACACATACTCCGCCCTGGCTACGCCACTGTTCTTAGGTTGATACAATCCCCTTTATAAATAGAATTTGTATAAGAATAAATATACGCTTTCAGTGAATTAATATTGATTGAATTTAATTGCATATCCTTAAATCAGGTTTGACACTCATGATTCACAAGTTTAAGCTATTTATCATTGTATGCATCTTTTATTGAAATATTCAGCCATATAGTAAAGTGCCCAAATGTAGATTTTAGTATCAATTTACGAATACTAACATTTTATTTAAAATGTGGATAAATGTTTTGGCGACACATTTTCAGGTGTAAATCGCAAATTTGTTTGACACTTTCAGACATTTCCTATTCCTAATTGCGAGAGCTGAGTCGAGAAATCAAATCAGCACGTTTGATTTGGTATAAATGGAAGTTTTTGGAACCATTTTTAGAAGTAAACAACACACATTTACATTTTTACACCCTAATTGTGAAAACTGGTTTCAGAAATTGAAAGAGAGCATATTTAATTAAATCATCGTCTATAAATTATAACAATTAAAAATATTTTAGAAAAGATATTCGTCAACCTTAGGAACAATATATATGAAAGAACAAAAAGAAGTTATACAATATAAGTCATATTGAGTGTAATCACGCTTTTCTCATCTTAGAATTGAGATCATACATACCAAAATTTTTAAGTTTTTGAACCCCCCCCCCTCCTGTCGTGATTTCTACCCTTCCTGCTATATTTTTTAATACAGAGCATCTAGAATAAGTTTACTCCCACACACCTCCCCCCTCCTGGTAGGCGGCGACATTAATCCGAAAAAATTATGAAAAAGTAAATTCTTACTTAGAATATGGAAGAAATATGCAAGAGCAAGTTAAGCAAAGTGATAAACTCATGCAAGCCATTAAGCAATACAGCAGTAATGATTCGATTAAAGCATGCCTTCACGAACGTTTCCGCCAAAGAATTTGTTCAAGTATGGAAGACTTATGATAAAGATTGTAACTAATCGTTAAAACTGAGCTTTATTTTTTATAAAATACTTGTAATTATTCAGGCAACAGACTTTTGCAGGGAAGTGAAATTGAAGAATTTTTAAATGATTTACTACGAATTGCATTGAACAAAAAGGTAAAGATTTACAAAATATATGCATCATGTAAAACAATAAGTATTATAGAATATTTCCGAATCTGAAATGGAAAAATATAAAGAATCTTTTATGAAAATCTATGATTTAAACCATGATGGGAGTATTGAAATTGGGGAAGTAAAAATTTTATATGATTAAAAATATTATAATTGTGTTAGTAATAAAAATGTTTACATATGAATGTAATTTTTTAATTCTTACTTTATTAAGGCTGCAAAAATTTTAACTCCAGAAAATAACTTTCTAGCACTAATACAATTTGAACATCCTTTTCTAATAAACTTTGATTTTATCGATGTAAGCTATTAAAAACAATTTGTTTATATTAATATAATTATAAAAATAAATTTTAGATTTGGATTAAAAACTTTGGCAACAGAAAAAAGGTAAAAACAAAGGAATTAAAGGTAGTTTAAAATAAATTTATAAAATAATTTGAAATCTTTAATTATATTCTAGATAATCCTAAATGAAATGTTTAAAGAAAAAAGTGAAATAAGTGACGATAAAATATCAGAATATGCTGAATGTATTGTAAGTTTTATTACATAAAATTAACTACAAGAAACTACCATCATAAATCATCTTCATCACTTTCGCTTGATTTATTATCTTCTGATAATTTTTCTTCACTTTCACTAACATTACCAAATTCTATATTATCATCTTCCATTTGATTACCAAACATGTCACCCTCATTGATCTTTGCATTTTCAGGAAGTTCACCCAAATTTTTCAAATTTCTTGCTTCATCTGTGTTGTATTTATAAATAACATCGGCTTTATTATCTTGAAAATCTCTTAAACCAATGAGTATAACATCACCTTGACTGATCCAAACTTTTTTCCTTAGCTTACCTCTAATATTACAAAGCCTGTTTACACCATCAAAACAGTAAGCTTCTAACCTTCCATTTCCAAGCATTTTATTGACTTGAGCATATTCTTGGCCATCTTCTTTAAAAATTAATTCTCTTTTTATAGGCTCATTTTCATTTTTACCTCTTCTTCTATTTTTTCCACCTTTTCCTTTATTTTTAGGCATGGAATTATATTAAACAAAATGAACCATTTAAATTTTTAGGTTGAACTGTACGGCGATTACGAAAATAATGAAATAAGTTTCCTTCAAATGTCTAGGTAAATTATAATAAATTAAAAAATGATTTATAATATTTTTAATTATACTTTAGAATAATACAACCTGATGAAACATTTCTTGATAAATATAAAGTATATTTTTATAATCCTAAAATTTAAAAAATAAATGAAATCAATTTTCTTTATTGGAAAGAATATAATTTCTAAATATGATAAACATTAAAAAAACTACTTAATATTTACCTAAAGAAATGTTGAAAAGAAAAATAAATTTAAAAACTTTATATTTTTTCAAATATTTAAAACATAGAACGGTAGGTAATTGTGTTGGCACTTTTAACTACCGTTCAATGTCTTATATATTGAAAGAATATTTTTAAGTTTTTTAATCTACTTATCCTTTCAATGTTTTTTTGGGTATAGAATGTTACATCTTCTAGCTATTTATTTCATTTTTTAGATTAATGAAAAGTCAGGAATCACTTATTCACAATTCCTACAAGTTTTTTCACATTATGATAAAGTAATAAATTTTATTATAGCAGTAATATACCTAAAATAATTAAATATATTTAGTCTGGAAATCAAACTATTAATGGCAATGAGTTAAATGCATTTCTTAGAGATATTTTGAAGTTAATTGAAGTAAGTAAATATTTATTTAAAAATAATATTTAGATTATAAAATAATTTAAAAGAAGGGATGCTTTTCTATTTGATAATTATATAAAGTTATAGAAAAACTCTAAAAAACATACAACTTATATGGTTAATTTTGAAGCATCTAGGTTTATTATCGAACTGACATTTCTTGAAATAAGACAAAATCAATAACTTATCATATGAAAAGAAACATTAGGGATTTGCTCTTTAATAAAAATAAATTTTTAGAGATAAAATCAAAAGGATGTCTAAAAGTATAAATCGATATGAAAATTTCCATAGTACATCTGAATTTAATATTATCAAAATGGGGAAGAATAATTAAGGAAATTAATGTGAATAAAGTAAGAAACTGGTGATAAATGAGGAGATATCATAACATAATTTGCAATTATGATTCAATACCCCTCAGTAAAATTAATCAATAAGATATAGAAGTTCACGGAATAATGACGAAATTATTCCAAGACCATAATGATTTTCCTTATTATCTTACTTTATTTACTTTTGTTTTTCAAGTTTTCCTTTTCCAATTTTTTTATAAACGTATTTGAGAAAATTGATTAAAAGTTATTCTTCGTATTATTATTTTCCATAATCCTAGAAAAATATTTTATAGTCCAATATATATGATATGTGAAAATTAATCTAGTAACTATTATGCTTATCAAAAGGTCTAGGATTCACTTTGCTTCAAAAATATTTACTCATATAAAAGTTGTAACTCTGATTTTTTGATTAAATACAGTAGAGTACATTACTTTACCCTTAGATCAATTTTTTAACTTTCTTCAACCTCCGTCCACTCCGTATAGTTCAATTTATGAACGATATTTTCTAGTTATGCATTCCTTTTTATTAAATATAATAAGACGCCTATATATTTAATAATATTTATTCAAGTAAAATATTTAATTAAAAACTTTAATAACATATTTCTATATTTTAGCCTGCTTCAATAGAATGTCCTTTGAAATTAGAAAACTTCAGAGAATTTATGTTGAAAAGGTGTGATAAAAACAAAGACAAACTATTTCAAAAGAACGAGATTGCTTTGTGGCTTGGAGTTAAATTTTAATTAAATAATATTATTTTTTTCTAATTTCACATGCATTTTATTGTTTAATAATATTGTGACAGCCGTATTTTAATATTGTACCACTTTTATTATAATATTTATACTTAAAAATATGATATTATAAAGTTAACATTTTTTATTTATTCTTAATAAATATAATACTTATTTTTATCTTTTTGATCTATCAAAGGCATTTGATAGGGTCAGACATTCGACCATCTTGAATAACTTGAATGAATGCAATTTAAGTAGCAATTCTTTGTTTTTTTTTACATTCTTACTTATCTGGTAGAAGTCAAATAGTAAAAGTAAATGATGCCGTTTCTGACAAGTTATATGTGCAAAATGGAGTCCCACAGGGGTCCATTTTGTGTCCCTACTTTTCAGCATTGCAATAAACAAAATTTTTTCCATCTTAAATTTTTTTGAGTATCTTGTTTTTGCAGATGACATCTGTTCTTATCTTCCTTTGTCTAAAATAAAAAATGGTAATAATATCAATTCAGATTTATTGAACAGAGAGTTATTCTTAATTTATGATTGGTGTTCTAGGAATAATTTGATATTAAACAAGGAAAAATCAAAATGTATGCTTATTTCATATAAAAACAGAAATTACAAATTTTTGAAATATACAGGTATCGAAGAAGTAAAAAGCACCAAGATACTTGGTCTAGTGTTTGATAATAAGCTTAAGTTTAAAGAGCATATTGATCAAATAGCTCTCAATCTTAATCGTACTATCGGTATATTGTACCATACAAAAAATATTTTCCCTCTAAATATCAGACTTATGATATATAAACAGTTATTTCTCTCTTATGTAAACTACAGTATAATAAATTGGTACCCTTATGGAAAAAAGCGCCTTGAGATCTTACAAAAACGAGCAATAAGAGTCATTTATAGCATGAATAAGTTTGACCACACAACAGAAATTTTTAAGCAAAACGGTTGTTAAAATTAGATGAAATTTTCAAGCAGAGAGTAGGAGTTTTTCTTTATAAAAACTTTAATGGTCATTTATATAATGTGTTTGGCTCGTTGATTAAATATAATAAAAATCCCATATATTATACTAGGAGCTTAAGCAAATCTTTGAAAATTTATAATTGACTGAAAGGATCAAATATCTCTATTTTGAATAAATGAAATGATTTTTACCTCGATAACAAAATTTTATTTGATGACGTTTTTATGTCGTTGCTTTCTTTTAAAAAGAAAATAAAAAACTACTTATTAAGTACCTAATAAAATAGTTTTTTACCAAAAGATTCACAAAAGAACTTTTAAGTTGATATATTTGTAAAAATTTATGCGTTAATATACATAATTTACTTCACAATGGAGAAATCTAACTGACGGCCAATTTGGCTATTGCTTTTTCCAGGATTGTAAATTATGTGATTAGGTTTTATATTTTGTGAATATATATATATCATTATAAATATATATATATATATATGTGCATTTCACACTTCAATAACCTTCCGTAAAAATTTTTTTTTGAATAAATTTTTTCTCTCTCTCTCTCTTATACGTAGAGTACATTATTTGAAAAAAATTTAAAACATATTTTTTCACCAATATTACTAAGAATAATTGGATTTGATATAAATAAACGCCAATGAATGAAAAAATTACATACCCAAAAGTGTTTTAACAATTGAGCTTCTCGGAGGATTAGAAAATAAAAGTTTCATAAATGAAGAACAACTAATGATTCTTTATATCTTGCAAGATAAACGAGAAAGAAGAATGCACCTAAAAAAAGTTGTGCCCAGCTTGCGACATTTACTTTATATATTATCATTCAAATGAATATATTAAGTTTATTTTCCTTTAATTGTTAATTAATAACTATTTTCTGCTATTTTCTATGCTTTTTTAATAAAACACATATTACTGTTTTTTGATATTTTTACTTAACTTGACAATTTAAAATCAAATGCTCATAATATATTTGATAATTGTAACAAGAACGTTGACTGTTTTAGAGATAATATCTTTGAACAAGTCAAAAACATCATTTTTCAACAAATGAACGAAACAATTAAAGCCCAATCTACACTTATTAAAAATTTAAGTTTTAAATAAATTAGCTATGCTGATGCTCTTTCTTCCCTACACTCAAAACTGAAATTGTAAACAATACAGTCAAAATTAAAGCCTCAGACGAAAAACCTAATAGAGTGCAGGCAGTTGCTTTCAAAAAAAGAAATTTTCAATAATTTAAACCGATGTCAAAATAAAATTGCTAGTATTGATTATGTTATCCTTATTTAAGTCATTATGGATAGATTTCATAATAAATCTGGGGTGTCTTTAATTAGTGGGGACTAATGGGCACCAGTGGGAACTAGTGAAAATTAAGAGGAAATAGTAAAATACTTTAATAAAACTTCTTATGTTGATATATAAGTCAAAAATATTTAAAATAAAAAAACAATAAAATGTTTGGCATTAGAAGCCATAATTTACTACTATTTTATTTTTATACCTATTTTATTTTTGTAAGTATGGGCACACTGCTTCGTATTATAAGTCTTCTAATTTACCTACATGTAAATTGCAGGCTCTCATCTGTACACTACATGTCCTGTATCTTCCAAAGTTGAATTATTTAAATGTTCAAATTGCTTAATTAAAAAAATGAATCATTCTAACCATAATGCTTTTGATTTTAACTGTCTCATTCGAATAAGTCAATGTGAGTACATCAAAAATAATGCAAATATTATGTCTAATCAAAGTGTTATAATAAATAAATAAATACATTAATAACTTTAAAGGATTTACTTTTCCCAAGGTTGACTTCAACTTTTATACTATTGATGGTGTTAAACAATTGCTTGATTCACAAAATAATAGAGTCTCACCACGTAATCTTTCAGTTTTTCACCTCAACTGTCGAAATTTAAACAAAAATTATGAATATATTAAGATGTTTATTGATGAAGTAGGTTATCCTAACATTGATATTTTCGCACTAACAGAAATATGGCAACCCAATTGAAGAATTAAAGGGTTTTACTTTTGTTTCTTCAGAACATATTCAACGTCGAGGTAAGGTTAGATATACGTTAGTTAATACCTATCTTGAAATCTCTTCTTTTGAATTCATGATTGTTGACTTTTCAAGTTTCAGAATCATCTCAATCGACCGGCCTCCAGTTCCGAAGTTAAACTTTTTTTATCAGAATTAGAAAATCTTCTCTTTCATAGCCAAAATAATAAGAATACGTTTATTTTAGGAGATTTTAATTTAGATATGAATAAGTTTGATATATGTAATGATCTATGTAATGATTTATAAACTAAGTCACACTTGTATTGATAATATTTTTACTAATTTTGAGCGTAATGGTAGATTTTCAGGCAATATCATGGTTGACATTTCAGACCATTTTCTTAACTTCATATTGTACAAAAACTATTTTAATAATCTTACAAATGTAGATGAAAAAAATGTATGTTTCAGAGTTTTTAGTAACACCTCAAAAATTTCAAACATTTTATTTTAATTTGTGGAGAGAAAATTGGGAATTAGACCATTTCAAAAATGTTAACGATTACTATGATAAATTAATAGAAAAAATTTACTACATCATTAACATAAGTTTCCTGGTAGGACTTTTTACCCAAATATACCCAAATACACACAAATATACTCTTTATTTACAAATAAGAACTTGAAATTAAAAATAATATTAAATAAATGCTTAAAATAAAAAGATACACAGATATTTAAGTTTGAACGAGCGCTGGTAATAGAGTATTGGTATATATTTTTATGTTACCCATATTCTTGCCAGGCCACACATATTAGTAATTATTTAAATTACAAAATTATTTTGTGTTATCAAACTTACTATTATAAAATAATTATATTATTATTTATAAACATCTTACATTACCTGTTGTCTTATTACTTAATTTGAAATTACAGGGCGCACATCCGGGCGACGAAAATGACCTTCGCCCCCTCCCCCAATAATTTTCTATAAATAAGAGTTACTTTAAAGCTTGTTTATAAACCATGTAATTCTAATACATGATGATGTAAGATGAGAAAATAAAAGAGGGAATGCAGACTTTCGACTCTAACAGCATGCCAAGCTGCTCTAAAATTCCTATGAAAAATATTTTACACACGATGTGAAAGCTATAAAATAATAATAATCCATTGTTTCAATATGCACACAATAAGTAAGCAATGTTTATCACAGTTTCTCAAAGAGCCTTGTTTTGAGCAAACACATGTTTATGATCCACCAGATATTTTTCATCTTCTTCTGTCACAGAGATTATATTTTTCTTTCTGTTTCCTTCTCTGTTTTTCTCTTCCTCTTTTTCTGCTAAAACTCAATCACTCAAGCTGTATTCTCATTCAATCTTTTTTTCTCTCATTCAAGCTCTCTTCTCTCACTCAAACTCGCATCCAAGCTCTCTTCTTTCACTCAAACTCTCTTCTCTCTACTTTGTATTTAGAGTTAAATTAAAAATAATTTAATTTTTGCACAATTTTATATTTATTTTATGCACTTTTTTGAGAGTCTAACTAACTTACACTTATTCTTAAACACTAAAAAGAATAAAAAAATTCTAATACCAAGTTTTCTAACTTTAGTTCTGTTTTACATTTTTGATAGAAATTACCTCAGAAAAGTTATGTAATTTGTTTTTTTTTAATTTTTCTGAAATTCTAAAATCTATCTTGATTTTAAAATGTCGACAACTAGGATAGCAGATGAAAATAAAGTTTTCAAAGATGATCAATATAATCATTGTAACTGCATACTTTTATAACTTTTTCTTTTGATTTTTATAAAAAATTTCAAGGATGTGCGCCCTGAATCAATCACATTTTTTTCATATAAACATCGCAGGGTGTCTAGTAGATTTGTTTTCACTTGTTTTCTCTATCAATCAAATATCCTTTTATCAATTCCTGTAATGTGCCTGGTAGACTACTTCATTTTCAAATGAAAAGCCTATTCCACCCTCCCTCCCCAATAATTTTGGATATTTTTAAACTAGTCTATATGCGATATGCAAATTTAATTAAAATATTTTCGCTAGAAGTATAGTATTTAAGTTTCACCAATTTTGTAAAGAATATAAAGTAATTCTATAAATTTACGTATGCGCTGAATACACTTTATTTTAAAGTTGCTTGAATATTTGGTCTCCCGTTGTATTACCAGACCACTAATTTTGAAAATTGCAAAAAAAATTTCGCCCCCCAATAATTTTGAGGATGTGCGCCCACGATCTGCCCGTGCTAATTTCAGAGTCTTATGAAAAAAGTACTTTAGATATCAGGGTGAAACTTGACTTTTCTTAAATATGTGTTTTTTGATCTTTGAAACTATAGAAGTACAACTTATTTGTACCTTTAAATGGTACGGAGATGAACGGGGTAGGAGTTAAGAATTTTTACTCTTCGAAAAAATTGAAAATTATATGAAAATAAAAAGTAATTCAGAATAAATACATCTTTTTTTTATATATATTTTAAATATGCTGAATTTAACTGCAGTATTCATTTTTCATCATCTCCTAACAAAGAATTTGTATTTATCAGATAGGACCTGTCAAAATAAATATAAGTATTATAAAGTTTTTTTTATACTAAAATATACTGTTAACAACAATGTTAGGTACGCAGAATTTATTGGTGTTAATCATTTTTTACAAAATACATTGTAGCTATGTCAAAACATCAATATTGGTATAAGTAAAATTATACTATATTAATAATTTGTAGATATGCCAGAACATCAATCAAATCTTGCTAAACCTGTTAAAATATTTTATATATGATATAAGCTTGTTTTATTCTAAAATATATATAAACTGCTATTTTCAAAACTCAGATTTTTTAGTGTTATTTATTTTCTAGAAAAAAAGGAAAAGTCAACATTCAGTCCTAAAAAATTATCTCTTAATTTTTTTTAGGAAAATTATTATAAGTAGATTGTTAGGCATTAGTTAAAGAAATTTTATAAATAATTTTATCAATTTCCTTTTTTATTTAAGGAAAAAAATATTTAAAAATTTTGGGTGCGATCCCACCCACCAGGTCGGAAAAGTTGAACTTTACTTGGTAAGGATGATAGAGTATTTGTACTTTTTTTGAAAAGATCAAAACTTAATTAATTTTATACAAAGTTTGCTTAAATAACTCCATCTACTTATTTTAAAGTATAAAATTATAAAAAGATAATACAAAATGCTTTATTTTTTATGTAATAAAAAGTATTTTTGATAGTGAAAAATTTTTTTTCACAAAAAGTAAGTTCAAAAATTTGTTTATTCATGATATTTTTCCCAGCAATTTGGATTTTTATTGAGACAGTGATAAGCGTCACAATCTAAGCACTTAATAAATCCTTTATGATCATTTTTTTCTTTGTCATAACACTGTTTGCATCGTCCATGTTTCTCAGCATAATGGATTCTATGTCTTTCTGGATTGTAAGGTTTTTGTATAGAAGGAGTTTGCTTTTTTCTGGATGAAAAATTTCCAATAAGGGAAAGAGCTAATTCTCTTCTAAACTCTTTTTCCGTTTTAATAGACTTTTCTTGTTTATCGGAAACTTTTTTTTAAAAATTTTCTGGTAAACAATGAAAGAATTTACAATGCCCATATTGATGTATCCTAAAATGGTCTGCAATAATATTTTCTCAGGGCTTTTTCTATCAAATGTATAAACACTGGTTTGTTGATCTAGAAGGTCAGTTCCTTGCATAAACTTGTTATAACGTTGAACCATTGCAGGTACTTGAATATTGACTTTACCCGGTTTTTCCTTTTGCCTACGCTTCACAGAAACCGTGTTTGTTTCAGCTCCTGAGTCAATATTTGATAACATCATGACAACTTTTGTATCTAGCCATTTCACCAAAGACATCCCATTATAGAATCTTCCTCGATTTCACCCTTTTTAAATTCTTTATCCAACTTTAGATCTTTTGGGAGTCCTTTTCTATTTTGTCTTACAGTACCGCATGAAAATATGTTATGCTCTGTCATAAAACGGTATACTAAAGCAGGTGATGTATAGAAATTGCCAAAAAACAAATGACAGCCTGAGTTTGACAATGATTTTGTCAATTGCATGACTACGCTTTCAAATAAACCAACTTCGGTTGCACTAGATTTTCTACCAACATAGATGTCAAATTCAAATAAATAACTACTTCTTGCATCATTTCTGCACCAATGCTTGAAACCTCTTTGAATGGTTTATCTTTCATGTATTGGTTCATCAAACTCTGCCCTTTGAATTTAACCATCATCAATAGCTTGCTCAAAAGTTGGTTCCACGGCATTTTGAAAAGCAGCATTGAAATGGTCTTTTAGAGGTCTTATTTTCCATGCTCTGTCATAACTTGGATTTTGCATACTGGAAAGCGCTTTGTTGTTGTCAGAAAAGTGCAAAACTCTTCTGATTGCGTACATTCTATCTCTAGTCATCGTCTCAGCAATTGGTTGTACTCTCAAATCAGGATCATTAGAAAAATAATCGCGTAGTTCTTTGCAAAACATGATAAGACATCTTTATATTTATGTCAATGAATGCTTTCATTTCTTCTTTATCAACTTCAAGAGGAATTCCTTTCTGAAACATGTATAATTTGCTTTGGGGAATTAATATCTTATCAATCAATTCATCAAGTTTGCACACATAATGAAAGACTTTAAAACGGTTTGGGATATCTTCATATTCAAGTTTAACTTTACCCCATTCTTTATTTTGCTGCGATCCGCTAGAGTGTAAAATTGTAGGAAAGTTCCTTGTCCACTTTCTGTTTTCAATTGTCAATTCAGGAGTCGGTTGTGCATCAACATTAACAAGAGGATCCAAAATTTTAATAGTCTTGGGATTCTCACCGGACTGAGGAATCGATTCTTCTAGAAAGTTTACATCCTCTTCATCTAAGTCAAAAAGACCCTCTTCATCACTGCCTGCAAAGTCTAAAATTTGAAGCATTTCATCGTTGGACAATTGGTATTCTCTTTGGCGTATGCGAGGCATGTTTCAAAAATTAATTAAACTCTGTAAGAAAAAAAATTGAGAATGAATGAAGTTGTGACATTAGAAAAAAGAAAAGAAAAGAGACAGCTGCATTATTCATTATATCTCACCAAAGAAAAGATGAGCACATGAAAACAAGAAAACATGTACATGTATAATTACACACATAAAGCACATAAGTACACAACATGCTGTGATGGAATCATGAATCGAAAGCAAAAATTTATGTTAGAGAAACTTGAAAAATACTCAATTATGTTTAGCATTATACCTAAGCTAGGCGACCTATGACTCCTTTTGGGTCGAATCCCACCCAAATATCAAATTAATATAACTACAAGGCAAAACTGTTTTTCCTCAGAATAATTGTATTATTAGCAAGATGGAACTTAAAAATATATGGAGAAATAAAGTTCAAATATTTTTTAAAGAATTTAAAAAAAAAAAAAAAAAAGAATTTGAAATTTTTTTTTTAAAAAATTAAAAAAAAACACACATAAACGCGATAAAAATAATCAAAAAAATCATTATTTATATTTTCATAAAAAACTTATAACTTTATAAAAATACTTTCTAGCTACTTCATGAGAAAGATTTTTGTAATAAAAACTTAATGGGTGGAATTCCACCCAACAGGTGTGAAAGATTTATTAAACATTTAACAATAAAAAATAAAAAAAAAACGTATTTATGAAAATTATCAATTATTTACAGTATTCAAATCAAAACAATTTAAACATTGGCAAACTGAATGCTCTTGACAACATGGTTCACCACATTTGTGACTCTGTTTTATTTTCTTTTAATGTTCGTTGCGTTATCTGTGAAACCACACTGTAATTTATTAATATAAATATCCGATTTATAATTATAATTGATTACATCCTTGATTCAAAACATGTGCGAGATAGGCGTGGGGGAGGGGGAGGAAGGGGGAACTGATGAAATTGAAAAACAAATAATTTACCGATAGCGATCAAATAATAAAAAGCCGATTAGGCTAATACGAATGCTGATCTAATCTACACATCACTATCAAATACATAGTTTAATACTATGTAAGTATAATTTTTAACTACTTGCAGTTATTTTGCATGATTTTTAACGCTTCTTTTTAATTTAACTTCATAAAGTCCTCATGTTTGAGCTGAAGTTTTAAAAAAATTATTGAAAATAAAAAGATTTTTTTCTAATTTTTAAGCAGGCCATGCACTCTAAAGAACTACTAAAATACTCCATCTTTTTTTAGTAAATAAATCCCTGCCTACAGATGATGAAAATTTAAATCCAAAGCAAAAACTTTTCCCTCAAAAAAAAGTGTCATCATGCATGGATCGAGAATTGAAGATTATGACATATTTTACCGCCTTTTTCATACTCACTGTAACAACTGCCTTACTCATTCAAATTTTCTTTGGAGCTCATCAAGTAATTTTTTCGATTTCCTTTTTTAAATCCTTAACCCCCCTTAATTAAAATTTTTATTGCACAAAATTGACTAAATTATATGCTAAACCGGTTATCGACCACAGTCGACATATGTCGACTTTACAAAAATAAAATCATCCGCGTTTACCAATGCTCTTTAATACAAATCTGCTTTACATTAGATATCGTCTGATTATTCTGGTCGTTAACGGGTTAAACTTTGTAAGTTTTCTTAAAAGCGCTTGCTGCATCTTTTGATACTATTTTCAGGTTAGTTGAATGACCCTCTCATCTGAAAAACTCAGTCAAAATCAAATATACATTTTTTTAGAGAAAATTTTTATATTATATCTATAACTTATAACCTAGTGTTTATATTAGATACACTAATGAAATTTTATAATCATTGCAACATAACACCTATATATAGATATTTTTTCAATAAACATGACAACTTTGTAGCAAAGTTGAATCAATCTTTTGATTGATAATAAATTTGCTTAATAAAACATTCATTCAAATTTTAAATAAAATAATTTTTTTTACCAAATCGACCATGCTGATTTTATTTCTCAAATAATTTTTGGCCATTTGGGTGTAAAAATTTCTAAAAGTGCCCATTAAATTTGCCGTTATTGCCCGAAATTTGTGTTCAAGAATATTAATCAAAGTAAAAAAAAATACATATTTTTATATTAAACCAATCATGCCCATTTAAATTTCGGGGTCATTTTTTTTACTAGCCGCAATTAGGATATAAACATGTCAATCAAATTTGTAGTTTGCGCCTGAGAAAGTATTTCCAAAAACATTTATCCACATTTTAAATAAAATATATATTTTCTAAAATAAATCAAACGCTAATTTTATTTCTCGACTCATTTTCAGCAATTAGAGTGTAAAAATGTCAATAATATTTGTGGTTGACGACTAAAAATTATTTCCCAGGATATTATTTATGTTCTCAATAAAATATCTTTTTATGGGTATAGGCGAATTGAGCGAAAAGAATTCACTGGTAACAATGTACCGATATACACCTTTTATCGAATACACATTTCAACCAAACCGTACCAGGTGGGGAAGCAAAAGTAATATTAATCAAATGGATTTCTGATGAAAGTTATGCTACCAAGATATCCCTAATTTATAATGAGCAAAATTAGATACCATATAGGAGAAATATAGTACAGACTTCTATCTCGTAGCGAATTTGTAGGCAAAGCAATAGAGGTCCTATAGAGATATATAGTTCGAAGTTGTCCCTTTAATTAGTAAACGAAGCGAAGGATAAACTAAGAAATAAGAATCATCAAGGGAGGCCAAACGTGCTCGGTTTAGTTAGAATAGCACTAAGTTATATTTTCAACATGTCATTTTGCAACAATTTTTATGAAAATTTTATTGCTGAGATCATTAAATATATTTTAATATATAACCTATCTCTAGGGTTATTATTGAAAAATTTCATGAGAAATAAAAATTTATACATGATCTCAAATTAACCAAAGTTAAACAGTAACCGCAATTTAAATCTAGAGTGACAAAAGTATTCTTAGAATGAAATTGAGCATGTTTGATCTACTGTGTATGGATAAGTTTATTTTAAAATAATGAGAAAAAGTGTTTATTCATAAGTCACATGTGAAAACAAATTTACTGATATGTGAAATATTTTGGGTGAATTAATCACCAAAATTTGATTTACTAAATAAGTTAAGACTATATTAACCCAAAAAAATGTGGAATTATAATATATTTTTTTTGACAGGTTTGATTTGATGAAAAATAAATGACACTATCAGATTCGCAATCAATTATTATTTACTGGGTTTGCGCGAGAATTTTGTAAAAATATTCAATATTTTTGGAAAAAAGGAGGGGGCCTAAAAAGCCCCCATCCCCGAGGAAATAAAAATATCCTGTCACGAATAGGGTTAATCCTTTTGGACATGCAATTATGTAATGTTATTATGACATAGTTTAAGTACTTAAACGTTAAAGTATCTAAATCCACCTCTTACTTTCGATTTCCACTAATGAATTGGCTTCTCCATATGCTTGCAAAAATTAAATCAGAACGCGAGTCATATTTCTTTAAAATATCTGACTCCGTAATCCTGCCATTTAGAATACATTCTTGGAAAAATGCATAATATACTCATTATATAAGATTTGGAAAATGAGTTCTTCCATTTCAATTCAGTAAAAATGTTTTCCATGTTTTAAGCATCTTGTTGATGCTCCATATAGACAACTATTTTAGAACATCTGTGTATAGAGAATTTTACCCTTTTATATTCATAGTTGCTTCCTTTTTTGTGTCTCCTTTGAGCTTGTTCATTTTATCTTAATCTTACCGTAAAAATTGAAATAAATAGCTAAAAAAAATTCTTACCGAATTTGATTTATACTAAACAAATTATAAATTTTAAGATATATTTGAAATTTAAAAACTATGACGTCTAGGCTTTCTTTTGAAGCTGGCGCACTTTGAAAAAATTGATTCTTGCCACATTTTATTTTTTACTTATTTTCTATCATTTACTGTAAAACTAGTTAGTTACCGTTAAAAATAAATGAAAATCATTTATAGATCTGTAAAATATATAATATTTTTTTATAAAACATGAACATTTATCATAAAATAAGTTAAAAATGTGTTAAGATGTGTACATGCCCGTAGTTAAACAAATTATTAGGAGGGAGCAAAACAAAAACATTTTTGCGTCTCCATTCATCTCTATTTTGCTCGTCCCCTAGTGTTAAATGTCTTTTGCTTATCTTTTTTTTTGACTATTTCTATCCATGTCATCTTTGGCCTGCCTTTACTCTTACCTAAAGTTTGATTTTTATAAGCTTTTTTAATTAGGGTAAATAAGGTAAATAAGTTCTATTTACGTGCCCAAACCACATTAACCTTTGTATTTACTTTAATATTCCATTTACTTGACATAAACTTCTTATCTTTTCATTACTTATTTTAGCTTTTAAGTTAAATTTACACATAATTCTTAACATCCTCATCTCTGTGGTGTTTAGTCTATTTTTCTTAGATTCTTTTAAAGCCCCACTTTGGCCACTATACACTAAACTAGACATACTACAACTTTTATAAAGAAAATTCCAATTTTAACCAAAAATACTATTGCATAAAATACCACTTAACAAATTTTTTCCAAGCTAGTTGTATTCTATGTTCCACAGATAATCTTTTCTAAAATCTCTATATCCTATTAAATCTCTATATTAATATTTCTTTCATCGTCATCTGTGGAAAAGACTGTGGGATGGTGTTAAAACTTAAAAGTAGTTACAAATTTGGAAATTGGAGGGGGGGGGGGTTAGAGGCCCCCTTTATCCTCCCTGCCTACGGCTCTGGATGTGTATATTAAGGTATTCAAAATGGAGTTTAAGAGTGTCAGCTACTATAATCGTTATATTACTCTAGTCAAAGGATGTAACAATGCACAACGTTTTAAAAGAGAACGCATGCAGCATTTGAGAATACAGCGAGCGACATGTGGCCCACGGGATGCAATTTGAACAACACCGGTTCAAATTATTCAAAAAGTGTGGGTTTAGAAATGAGAAAAAATAATAGTACTTGTTATTCTGAAATTTTGCCATGCCTAACTAATTATCAAATAAATATTTATATAACCTATTTTTTTATTTTTTGCCATGTTACTTTATTAATTTCCTTCCCTTTCAAGCTTGTAAGGCATGGAGCAGTTGTGACTGGTGATCCTCAATGCTCTGATGTTGCTCTTGCCATCATTAAATCTGGAGGATCTGCCTTTGACTCAGTGACGTCCGCTTTCTTATGCTTATTACTTGTTAACCCAATTCAATACCAATTTCTAGGGTAGTTTTTTAAAAATATTTTTCATCTTCCAATTTTTTTCTCAATTACATTCAAGTAAAAATGTCTTTGATATCCTTTTTCTTTCTTTCATTTTCATCACCATGAATCATTAAATCAGGTAATGGATGTCATACCATCATAGATAGATGAAATAATGCTTCGATTGTACAAAAAAGTCTTAATATATCAGGACGTTACTTAGAAATAAAAAATAGCAAGCGTTCCTTAATGAATTGGGAATATAAATGTCAAAAACTTATCTAACTTAGCTAGTACACTCTGCGCATTTAACACTTTGAGGACCAGAATCCACTTTGTCAAATATTTCTCTTTCAGTTATTCTACTGCTAAGAGTCTCGTAAAACAAAAATTTGTCTATCAAGTACTTGTCATATACATATTGTACGTAAACGCAAGGCTGAGATAAGTTTGTAGCATCCGTCGGTTCATCAAGCTGAATTGCAAAAAAGTTTAAAATCGAATTCCTAATCAATAAAACTACCTGCGACATTGTGTCAACAGATATCTCTCCTATTAGCCTTCTAACAATATCGTTTGACAGGAAGATATGCTTCAACTTCTCAAGTTCAGAAATTCTTAGCACATTCAATATATCTTTGCAGCGAGTTAATATCAACTGTTCTCCTATGTTGTGGGATTTTTTGACAACACTTCAATATGTTGCACAAATCGATCCACTGAGGAACCTCTTCTCGATCCTCATGAAACTACTTCGCGGTCCTCTCAGTTTGAGAACCACTGAGCTAGGAGGTAGTCATGCTATTACAATTAGAAACAAGATAATTTGACTTGATAAAATCCGTGCAGTTATAGTGGGATTGCGAGATTACAGTGCAAGTATAATGTTGGCTAATAATGGTGGTGTGTTCATTGAACAAAAATTCTTTTGTAATATATTTTGAAACGTACTAGTTGTACGTTTTAGTTTTGGATCTGTTTCACTATTGCTATTGTTCTCTTCCCCACTTAATTTCTCAGTCTCCTTTGTTCATCTATTTTGACAATTTTTCATTTCAAAACATTTGAATAAAACGATCCATGCAAGCGGAACTAAATAATAACCATATTTTAACATTCTACAGTGAAGTTCCGAAGAACAATCACAAGATATAATTTGAAGTACATTTTTAGGAACTTGAAGGGTATCAATGGGAATGGATACTTGTACAAAAATATTTGATTCCTCATCTTTAGCCCATCCAAATTCATTTGGGCTATATTAGGTAGGTCAGAATTCATCGTATTTTTCCTTTTGTATGCCTGAAAATGTGCTCTCTTCACATTTTCGAAGAACGATTCTGAAGTTGGTGGTAGAGAAGGCAATTTTGGAACTGGTGTACCTTTTTAGTGCCTATTTTTGCTAACCAAATCTCGTATCTTGCATCAGACTTGCTGGCGCTAAATTTTCTTCCGTGCTGGAATTCGGGTTTCCTATTTTATCAGGTTTGTATCATCTCTGCGGCTGTAACGCTTTTTACTTTAGTCATTCCGTATAGTTTATCAACTGTCGCAGCCAGATAAGGCATGGGCAGAGAGTAATTGAGGTACATGCATTGCATGTTCTGCATTTGATCGTATATCTATGACATTTTTTATTGCTAACACTTTCCATCAGAAAAGCACTAAACATTTTGTTCATACATCGCCTTCGTTAGACTCCAAGTACGCGGGGAGGGGGGGGGGGGGTTATGACTGTTTTTAATTGGGCCGTGACTATAAGAAAGTGTATACATTTATATATTTCAAGGGAGTTCCTAGTGGGGCAAAATAAATACCAATTAAAACAAAGAATCATCTTATATAATCCTCATATTCTACCAACATATATATTCAGTCAGTAAAGTAAATTGTTTTAAAATTTATTTAGGATATGGGTCTATGTATTGACAGGTATGTTCCCGTGAATTTAAATTTGGACATTTTAAATAAAAATTGAAGCTTTAAAATTTTTGGAAGAAATATTCTACAAACTTTAAATTTATATAAATTAGCTATTCCAATCTCTAAGTTATACGCTAAAAATTACATGAAAATGAAACTATTTTTACTAAGTTTTATTAACAAAAATTTTAAGCAAAGGGTAATAACATTGCCAACTATTCTAAGAAATCTTGATAAAAAAAATATTTAAGGATAACGGTGCTATATATATTTGATTTCTAGAATAAAAGACTTGATTTTTTAAATTAGCCCCTTCGCCCACTTCAAGTACGGGGGGGGGGGCTGATCAAGGGGAGGGGCAAAACTGATTTTAATGGGGCCGGGAATATAAGAAAGTGTATACATTTATATATTTCAAAGGAGTTTCAGATGGGCGAAATAAATCTCTATCTCCCTGTCTTGCTTACAGTAATTAATAGGGAGAAACATTTTAAGCTTTAAATTATAGATTTATTATATAGTTATGTGCTATAAAATTTTTTTGCCTCGCTCAAAAATTCATGGGCCCTTATTCAAATGTAGCTACATTACTGCCTCTGGTCAAATAGAGCTCAAATGTGCATTACTATAACAAAGAAGTGGACGTTAATGAAAAAAAGTTTTTAATTCTAAGACTTAACCTTAAAACAAAAAAAGGTATTTCGAAAATCTACTCAGAAGACAAACAAGTCTAATAAATACTATAAAAAAGATATAATTCAGAAAATTGGAAATTATTGGGGGGGGGGGGGCGAAAACGCCCCCATTCGCACCCCCTGGAAATCACATTGGGGAACCGTCGCCCCCTCCACCTCCCCCTCGCCAACAGGATGTGCGCCCCTGTATCGGTACTTTTCTGTTATCTCCCCCCACTTTAAAAAAAATTAAAAAAAAAACAGACGATATTTTTTAAATATTGAAAGAACAGAATATTTTCAGCAGAATATTTTCGGAAAATTTATATATGTATATAAAGTGAAATGATATATCTCTGTTATCTCCTTCCCACTCTGAAAAATTCTAAATGATATTATTAATAATAATCAGAGAAATGTTGATGAAGCTGTAAAAAGTAAATCATTCACTAAAATTTTTTTTAGAGTGGAGGGGGGGGGGCGGATAACATAAAAGTACCGTATTATCTTACTTTACACTGCAAAGCAAATTTAATTGATGTGAAATAATCATACTAATTTATTTTAAATTATGTTACATTAAAATAAAAAAGTTTATCGCATAATCATTATCGGAAAAAAATAGTTCTGATCTATAAAAGGTTCCCTACGCCTGCTCTAAGCGTTAATTTCTGCTCATACTGAGTATCTAACTGAATTACAATCTATCTATACAACTAAGTACCATTGTAATGAATATGATCAGTAAAGTCGTTTAATATGGGAAAATAACTTTATTAGTTATCTAATATATTTCGACACTTTGTTCATTTGCAAAAAGATAATACAAGTTTTAATCTGAAAATTAAGTTCAAAAATGTAATAATTAAAAATGATTTCAATTAACTACTTGATGTGAATTTAGTAGCATAGCGAAAGTAACATTTTGTTTTTATTCGAATTATACTCACTTATACTTTGTATACCTTTTGAGTTAAGGATAAAAGGATCAGTGACTATTCACTCAACAAAATCAAATTTAACACACTACTACACATTTCCTTCAAAGAACCAATCTCAAAATGGTGTAAGTTTTTTTTCATCCCATTTTAATGTTTACTTTAGGGGGCGTGAGTGAGGCTGGTTAGATACTTGGTTTCGATAACTCAAGGTCTTGGGTTCGATACCTCATCATGCCTGCTTTCCTCATAGTTCGATACAAGCGGCACATTTCTGCATTCTCGATGAAAAGACCCTAATGTACCTTTTTCTTTACCTTGGGTGTATAACACTCTCTTGATTTTCATAAAACTGCTTTTTTGTATCTATTTTCGATGACTCTTTTCTTTCATTTTTTAAAATCCAAAACAATTTTGAAAAATGTAAATATAATAATGTTCTTTACTCGCATATCATATCTCCGTGGTTCCGAACCTTTTTTTACATGGCGGCACACTATTGAGTTGTATTTAAATTTTGGCGGCACACCTATAACAAAAATGAATATATTTTACTCATAAAGCATTTTTTTGGAATAAAAATTTTGACTATATATATCAGCAAATTCCGAATTTCTTTGTTTCCAACATTTGTTTATGTAAAAAATCGTTATAAGATTTGATAAATATGTTTTTTTTTATGATTTTCGTTTATTAAGATATAGATTTAATTAATATTAGTTATAAAGGATATAACCGGATATCGTTTGATTATTATCTACCAAACCTACATTTTACATTAGGATTTTGAATCTTATTTATTTTATATAGCAAGTGTAAAGTTTCACTATCGGAAAATATTTTTTTATTTTTTTCAAGCTTGCTTACCACGCATCAATTTTTGTTCTCTTAAATTCACTCCAAAGAAAGTATGGAAAGTAAGTTTAACTTTTTTTACTCATTTGTAACGCATATTTAAAATATCTTTAGTTACAGTAACTCATCTTAGTCTTTATCACGCGCAGAAAAAGTTAACTATTATTTATAAAAAAAAATTAATTTGTATCTTGATGTTAGATCTATTTGGGAGCCTTGGCAAAGCTCCGGGTGCATTAAAACACTCCAAATAAATTAGCCAAGATACTGTGTTTTTAAATATATGATCCTTCATCTTCAAAATTAATTACTTTTTAATATTACAAACATTTAAAATTTTGAATATATGCTACCCACATTCTGCCAGCTCATCGTATTTATCAAGATTATTATCAACGATGGGGAATTCTCTTATTATGTAATCTCTTGATTTTCACCATGCTCTTATTTACCATTGTTATATTACAAAATTAGCGCATCGCTAGAACCACTTAAACAAGTGGCGTTTATCTCATTTTTGGCAAAATTTTACAAGGCACAACGAACCATACATAAAAATACAATCTTCATACGCATTTTAGGTTCAAAATAGCATTTTAAGTTAGAATATTGGAGGCATCAAGTAGTAGGATACATTTCGAACGAGGAAATAACTGTACATATGAACACAATCAAGTTATAATATTATGTATTTGGGTATTTTGAAGGGGTGATATAAAATTAACAGAGCCATCTTTAGATTTTTTGATAAGTTTAAGCTGATATGTAGTGGCGCGCTTATAGCTTCACCCTCTCCATATTTTTTAAAATAAAAACGATTTTAAATGATAACGATTAAAACTGATTATAAATGACTAAAAGAAACCTCAAAACTGGTGTATAATATAAAGATTCAATATAACTTGAAGGTTATAAAAATAATAAATCAAAATAGTAAAAAGTGTGCCTCCATTCCAGCAAATAGTAAGAATGTGGAATTTGAAAATTTCAACTATTAGTTGATAATATAAATAGAGGCACACTTTTTCAATTTCTATTCACCTTTTTTATAAACATCAAGTTATATTGAATCTTTATTTTATACACCAGTTTTCAAGATTATCGCTTCTTCAAAACACCTAACATTTAAACTAGTTTTCAAATAGATGATATAACTTACTTGTGCTCATATGAATTTAAATTTAAGTTACTCTCTCACTCGAAATGTATCCTACTACTTGATGGCTCCAATATTCATACCGCTTCAATGTTACGTATATAAATATATTTATAAAGGGTGGACACTTGGTGGAATTGCTAGAAAAATTGTGGAAAAAAATAAATTTGACCTGGAATTATTTGAAGTTTTTAATTTGTTTTTGTGTCGACCAAAGTATAAACAAAGTTATTTTTTATTTTAACTCTTCAAGACGATGAACAAAAAATGGTCAGTTATTATATTTTCCATTTATAGACATCAAGAGAGTTTTTTATTCTGTTTTTACAAGTGTAGTGAAATCTGATAAGTTGTATTTTATTAAAATAGTAAAGGCTGAAGTTGCAGACAATGACAAAGACGAGTTTAAAAATTTTCTGAAAGATGCTAGGCTTCAGTATAGTGAAGAATTTATAACGTTCAATTTTAATGTTCTTGATAGTTTTTTTGCTACCTATCTTTCAAATAAAGTTTATTTTTAAGGAGTTCTGGCAATATGGCATGTATGCAAATTTATTTTCATTTTATCCCATGGTCAAAGTTCAGTTGAAAGAGGTTTTTTAGTTAATAAAGTAATGCTTCAAGATAATTTACAAGAAACGTCTGTGTCACAAAGACTAGTTTATAATTTCTTGCACAGTAGCCCAAAAACATGAGTTAGCAAGACAAAAAGAAAAATCTGTATTTGTTGAAAAAGATCTGAAATGCAAGCTAAAGATTGAAGAAAGTGAGAATTTGGAGAGAGAAACTTTCACCCTTAAAAACAATATCAGATTCAATAGCAGAACATGAATTCGAAATAATAAAGACTAATAATAACCAAGATTTCACACCATTAGCAAAGGCAGCATCATTTTTTCGACCGACTAAAGGGAAGGAGAGCGAGTTAGAAAAAATAAAAGAAATTGAAAAAGATGAATGAAGAACTAAAATTTTTATAATAAACTGATTATAAATAAAGTTTATATTTATTTTGCTTTTGTTAGGTTTTCATCTAATTATCCAGAGTGTAAATTCATTGGTTTTTGCTGAAAAGTACATAAAAATGAGTTCCAGCACTACCTTTTCTGTTGTTGGGAGTTATTTTTATCTATTACTTTTACTTAAAATTATAAATAGAAAGTATTCTAAATTTATTTAGGTTTTTGTGTAGTTCATTTGTTAGTTTTGAGTCTTTTTTGAAGATGTCATTTTGAGTCAATATAAAATGTTTTGTTAGTGTAAGTATATTTTTGTTTTGAAATTTTTTTATCTTAATCGTAATGTTTCCTTGACATAGTTTTTGTGTTCAAAAGTACTTTTTTCGTATCCTGGAAAAAATTCAAAACAACTTGGAAAATTGTGTAAAAAATATCCGAAAGCATATACTCCTATACATAGACGCTGGTTTTTAGACTCTCAACACCACATGGAGGGGGGGGGGAGGTTTGGTCTAATAGAAAGCATATAAATAATCCCTTTTTATAACAACGCTTTTTACCCACTTGTCTCCATATTTTTATTATATCAAATCAAACACTGAGGAAACTTTATTTAAAAAATGTATCAAATTAAATACACTAGAAAATCTAGATGTATTGTAGAATTTAAAAGTATATTTATTTTTACCCCCTTATCTATATAAATTCAAACCGTGAGCAAATTTTATTTTAAAATAGAGACACAATAACTTTGTCGCCAATTTAATATATATCAAATGAAATATAGAATAAAATATATTTTCTATGCAAACTATCATTTATTAGAGGTTAATATTTTATAATGTAATTGGTCATGATGAATAAAATTATGAGGGGTTTTCGTCTCTCGTGTCCAACATTTTGAGGTTTTGGATTGATAATAAATAATATATATATTTTTTCCTTAAATTTTCCAAATCGATTGATTATTTTTTCCCTTTATATATATTTTCCGTTAGAAAAATATAAATTTTTACTTTGAATATTTTTTATATTGATTTTATGTCGTTTGCAGGCAACATGAGCATTGTATTATTTTTTAGGCTTAGTTGGAGAAAACTTGTTGCTGCTGTCATCCCCTTGAGCACAAGTGGATTTACTCTCAATCAGAACACGAGTATTTTTTTAACTTTCATTATATATATATATTATATATATCAGGCATGGGCATGTATGAAGTCAATAAAGACCACATTTCACATTTTTTATATTGGACATTATGTTTAATTTGGAAAATACTTTTAATTTTAGCTAACTATTTACATATATTCGAATAAAATAAGAAAGAAACAAAATATAAAATTTTTAGAATCTTAATTAGGGTGTTCCAAATTTTTTTCTACACATATGCTTATTACACCCAACTATTCTAAAAGTAATTAAAAGTGAAATTTAATTTTGGACGTTACTTTTAGGTGATCCCTCCACAATGAATAAATCCTACTTTATTTTCATAATCTCATTTTTACTTAATATTAATTTTCTTTTCAGATAAAAAACACAAGACAGCAGTAGACCATGCGGTTGGTTGGTTGTGTGATAAAGGAGAAATGGGAAACCATGCCTGAACTTCCAACATCCGCAGATCTTCAACGTTACTTTTTTTCACCAGTTGAAAATGTTTAGGCTGAAACTGGCAACATGTTGGCTGATCAAGTTAAGGCAACATGAGCCCAAAATGTTTTGAAAGGATCAAAGCCATCTCCATGAACTACCAAAATGTTTTAAAAAATCGAAATCATGGGTAGCTATTCAGCATTTGAAGCAAAATGGATTTCAAGCCACGCTGAAAACGCTTTTTGATACTGCCTAACTATTCACTATGAATCTTATCAAATTCTCTGAAGACATTTTCTTCTTGTATGACCAACAAAGTTCTAGGATGATGTTCATTGGACGGCATGGATGTAGAAAATTTTTTGCAAGCAGCCTTGAGGTGTAAATGCCAATCTTAATTTTAAAGCAGCCTTAGATCCTACTGAAACTTCAGTGCACCAAGTAAAGTACATTATGTCTTTAGCGCTTGCTGCTAGCAGAGTGGAGTTGTCATTCATCACTGTCTAGATTAATTATATATTGTTCACGAAAGATGTGTAAAATGGATTTTGGAAGGGAAATTTAGACAGTTCATTCCTGATGCACCACTTGTGGTACAATTTGGACACACTTTTTTTCTTGATATGGATGGTAAGGAATGAGACCACATCTATATTGATTAATGTAAAAATTATTGCAAAGGTCACTAAATGCATTGGAGAGCAAATGACAGAAGCAGTTCTGAATGACTGTCTACAAGTTGATTGTTGGATGGCAAGACTGTACTTTGACACGAATCTTCTATTAGGTTGAGTCCTTAGACTGGATTCTAGAACGATCCTTGTAAGATTATCTAGGATCATTTGAATTGTCGAATTATTTTGTTGAATCTATGACTTGGCGTAAATTTAGACTGATTTTCTCGTTTTAAGTTCAATGCCAGCTCATCAACACGACAAAATCTTATCCATTTAATTAATAAATCAGAGTGATAGCTTTTCAGAAAGATTAAAATTAAGCATGGAAAATGGTAAAATTCAATATTATCGTCTTTGTGGATATCACCAAGCGAGGTGGATGACCAAAGGAGATTTCTTTCTACGATATTCCATTTAGAGACCAATTTAAACTGGCTAAGCATGAGAATTATTTAATTTTGTGATTTTCTGACTTAGAATTATATTATTTTTTTAGAACTTTAAAACGGTGTGAGTCTACACCTAAATTAATTGTTTGTTACAATAAACTTTTTTCCATTTTTATTCTTTTTTACACATCAATTGTTTATTTTCAAAATAGGGACAATTCATGCTCAATCTTTTAAATACCACTTTTTACTCATTAGTTAACTACCTTCAAAAGTTGAAAGATGATGGAATTGAGGGAGAGAAATTGATCAAATCTTTCTTTTCTTTCTACCAGATTAAAGATGAATCTCCTTCTTTTCCTAAAAATGAAAATTTGGAATCTACTCATTTTGTCAATCCTTCATTTTCTCGATTTTTGAAAACTTTCAATAAGAAAAATGGAGTTTTGTTTTCTCCTGACTACATTGAAGAATTCTTTAACTTGGTTTCTTTTTTCATTCTTTTCTTCTCACTTGAAGCAAACGTGTGTGACAACTTTTATTTCGAATATACATTATAATCTGGTTTTTTTGGACCTGTTATATATCCGAAAAGATGATAATACTATAAAAATACAATTTATCACAAATTACAAATTATATTTTAGATTAGCTCATGGTCTTTTCTTATGTTTAAAATTAATGATTAATAATAATTAGTTCCTGAACACTGTTTAGGTTAAAGATTAGAAAATATATTCTTGAAAACGTAATTAAATAAGGAATGATTTTTAGATTTATGGGTCAATTATTTCCTAAATATTTTTTATAAAAACAATAAAGAGACAAAAAAAATAGATTTTTCCATATAGTCAAATTTCAATGAAGTAAAAAATGAAACAAAAAGTCTTTTTTCAAATAATAGTATTTAAATTAATTTAAAAGTTAAAGACTTGGATCTGTGAGTTTATTAATTATAGACAAAAATGAATTTAAATAGAATAATTTGAATTAAAAAAATGTCATCATATAATCAAAAATAGGATTTTTTGTTAAAAAATAAATTTCCCCCATGACATATATTAGCCAATTACTATATCTTTTTTGAAAGAGTTTTTGTAAAGTATCTTATTTACCATATACTACACGCATATTTAAAAAAATAATAATAATTTTTTTCAGATGCCATGTAAATTCTTTCAAGTTCACCTCACTTTTTACTTTTTTTCTTATTAAAAAACTAAAAATATTTGTGTTGTATTGATGTCAAATATCAGACCGTATTTTGAACTGTCAAGTAGCTTAATTATTTTGATCCCAGAATATTGATCAAATGTCCAACCAACTCTCATCCACTGTCCATTTTTTTACTGCTCCATCCTATAACTAACGATTCTTGTTAACTAAGTAATATGTTTTTCTATACTTCCATATTTTATATTTTAAATTATAATTATTGAAGCTTATAATCAAGAAGATATTAATTCCAGACGCCTATCTTTCAAGAAAAGTGTTAGAAACCTTCTAATGTAATATATACTTGACTTGACAATAATTTTGGTTTGGCGGCATCAATAAATCTAATAAAAATTTTTATGAAACGAAATCAAAATAAAGCATGGCGCCCATTAGTGAATACTTTTTCAAATCTTCAAATTATTTTTGTGAACTATGTAGCCTCCTTATAAGAATAGTAGTGCTTTCTGATCTCTTTTCACGTTCACACCTCTTAAAAGTATTATTGTATTCTATCACCCCTTTTATGAACTCATTCTTCTTTTCCCACTTCTATGTGGGGTTGATGTTTTTATTCAGCTTTCTCCATTCATTTCTATTCAGGGCATCGTTATTGTTTAAATCTTTAAGCTTCATCAACGCAATCCATCTCTCTTCGCTTAGGCCTTCCTTTCTTTCGCTTTCCTTTTAAGTTAATTTCCATTATTCTACTCTTGAACTTTCCAAACTTCTCTTGAACATTTCCATGACTCTTGTCTTTTCTTGAACTTATACTTTTTCATTAAATTAATCCATCCGAATACTAAGAAACTAGACATATAAATACTAGGCAAAGATTGTCTAACTTGTCAAAGTAACATTTAAAAATAATTATGAGTACAATTATTTTAAAAACAGATTTAACCCATTTACGACCAATGTTCCCAAAGGGAACGCAGACGAATTCCTACTTTAAATGGAATTAAATAGGAATTACTAAAGTCATCTGCTTTGCTTGGTCGTAAATGGATTAAAACCACAATAAACATAAGAAATCAATACAACGGTTGCTGTGGATAAAATATTAACAATTTCTCTCCTACATTTGAAATATGTTGCAATCAGTTAAACTGGCGATAAAAAGCATTTCTTGTATGCCAAATGAATAGAAATATTACATTTAGTGCATTTGCACATTCACTATTTTTTCAACCCAAACAGCTGTCATTTAAGGCCACTCAAAATGATTAATTGTTCATTATTTTCTGGAGAGCTTAGTATAAAAACATATCTATAAAATAATAAATTATGCATAAGAACAAAAAAGGTAAAAAAATATATTAATGACTTTTTAACAAGGTTAGCATTTTTCGCAACTTTTAAAAAACTATTGCGCACCCCCAATGCTCTATTTGATCAAAACTAGCATGTTCAATAATGAGAGGCCTGATTGTATGTAGTCGAAAATATGAAGATCATAAAAAAATTGACACATTACATAAGTATAAAATTAAAATTTTTCCTAAATTTTGTTCTTTAATTTATGCCAAATTAGGATTATGATGCACATGTAAAGGTACCGTTTAGATATTTTCATAGAGAAGGCACCCTTTGGATCGCTTGTATACAAATATGAACAGTGGAGTTTGTTGGTTCGATTCGGACACTTAAGCGTCATAAATCAAAACTAAGGAAATTTTCAAAAATGTTAATTTAAATGCTAGATGGTTTTTGACATTTTTTACTATTTTTTTGTTACTTCAAATTTTTATAGGTTAATTTTACAGATTTTCTTATTATTTTATTCCGGGACTTAATTCTAATGAAGCAAAAGTGTGGCTCAACTACAAAAATGTACCGCTATCCCTTTAATTATGTATTTAATACTAGGAGTTGTTATGAAAAAAGATATTTTGACGTATATTTCATAATATCCCCAATCTTTTTTAAAATTAAATTAAAAACTCATTTTAAAACATACAAACTTATAAAAAAAAGTGTTTAGATAATTCAAAATTCAAATTTTTTGTAGCTAAGGCAAACACGTACCTAGTCAAAGCTGAAATTATTTTAGATTTGACGCATAGTAAAGTGTTTACAATTGAAAAAAACCGCACTCGATTTGCAATGATTTTTTACTCAAATTTTATTATATTTTTAAGCTTCAAAAATATATTTTTAACTTTCTCGTTGTTTAAAATACAGCTCATGAATTATTTTTTGTATAGACGTATAGCTAGAACTAAATATTTGAAATAATAGTTGAAAGCATTCACATATTTTATTTCTGAACTGTGTGAAATTTGCTAATTTCTTTTTGTCAAAATGTAACTAAAATTTTTTAAACATCTCTGTGTATAAACTCATGATTTGTGCTTTTGTTAAAATTTCATATGCTCATTAGCCTCGTTTATTCGAATCGGAATAAGAGAATCAAAAAAGGCAGTAAATTTTCCTGACACGATTCCGATTCTCTTAGTTGATAAAACACATTTCCTACGATTTCCTATTCCATTTAATTCTGCCATCACTACTTACATGTAAATTAATTTTAATTCTTAAAGTCCTATGTTTCAGTCTTGAAATGAAATTTAAAATTATGAAGAAATGTTTCAGAATTAATTTGAAAATGTTCTGCCTAGAAAAATACAAACTTTTTCTATAGGATATCTGTTTGTCTCAGCACATATTTTGCGAAACATTAATTTGGATAAATGCCAAACCTTTCATTTCAATTGAAAATATGAGCGCTTTTCACATTTTCATTTTAGTCATCAATTGATCCCTCAATTTTGTCTTTATCGCAAGATCTTGAACCACAAAATATTTCATGTACTCTCAAATTTGGCGTTATCAAAGTTAAAACACTTGAGAAATACTGCCAACTCTTTAACCCGATTCTATCCAGTAAGTCATATAACCTTACTTTTCACAATATATTTATACGATGAAGTTTTCTTAAGAACTAAAAAATGTACTCAAAAAACCACGACTCTTTTAACACTTTGAGGACCTCAATTTTGAAGACTAATCGCCTGCTTTCTTTTTTAATGGAATTTTATATATGTTAAGCAGACTATTTTTTATTTCCTGGTACACCGCTGTCACACTAGTCCTCAAAGTGTTAACTGCTTAACTAACTAATTGGCTAACTAAAAATTAACTATATCAACTATCTAACTCAGTGTTGTCCAAATTGTGGCCTGCAGGAGAAAATTGACCTTAAGTATTGTCAAATGTGGCTCTTTTGCAGCATTTCACATTTTTGCATCTTTTGAATTAGAGGAATATAAAGAAGACATGAGTGTATAGTCTACTACCAAGCTTAAACCTTTTTTAAAAAAATAAAATTGAAAAACTGGACACTTAATTTATTTGTTATAAAAACAAACAAAATTTTTAAACGAATCGAGTTTCAAATAGTAAGCTTCTTTGTTAACTTTTAATAATATCGGTAAAGTAAAGTAAGGATTCAAACGATTGGATGAACAGGCTAGTTAGAACGCTGATTATAATACTGGCTTTATGAACAATATATCTGTACTATTAAATGTATAAATATAGATAAATTGTTCTTTTACCAATAATGTAGTTTAAAAGGATATAAAATATTACATTTTTGTTATTATTTCAATGTGTATTATAGATTTGTGCCTTTTACGACACGAATTTCAAACTTTAGACTGGGTACTAAGCAGGAGTAATTTATAATCGGCACATTCGTCAAGAAAATTATCTTTAAATATAGAATAAAAATTAATAAAATTAAAATGTCCATTATTTTAATTAAATTAACTTTATATTAAACAAAAGAGTACACTTTCAAGCAAATTTATTTTTAAGTAAAACGAATTTTCGACTCTACGAGTCTTTTTCAACTTAAAATACTTAATGTAGTAGAAGTTGTTAAATGCTTTAAAGTAAAAGGATTGAGTTAGTAGATGGTTGAAGAGGATTGAACAAATTAAGAATATGAGAGATGATCTCTAAGAAGAAGAAGAAGAAGATTTATTAATTGATAAAATAAAATTGGAATACACCACTAAACATATAAAAAAGAATTAAAAAAAGAATTTAAAAAGAAAGACATTGCATATTTATAGTTGGGAAAAATTCAAAAGGCCTGCACGCCGCTGATATGAATAAAACCCATATTACATCATATAGAATATTCATAAAATAAATATGAAGTAAAAATAATCACATTAGCTGGAATAAAATAGAGATAGTATGCAGTGCGCATGATTAGAATGAGTGGCTGTTAATATATTGTTAAATAACTATTGGTGGTTGTTACACACAAAGCAATTAATAGAATGACAAGTTGAACTATATTTATCTAAAAGAAGTTTTTTTATTATATTTTTACAAGTGCTTATTTTAGAAAGAATACAAAAACATAAAAAAGTTAAAGTTATGAGAAATTTTATATTTTATAGATTGTTTAGATAATTTTTTACAATAAGATGGAAGTGATAAATTGGATTTATTTCGTAGATTATATTCATGGTTCATGTAGTTAAATACAATAAACTCATTAAATATGTTAGGTAGAAATCCATTTAAAAGTTTATAGGTGTAACCATCGATAGATTATACACATACAAGTCATTAACCTTTAGTAAGTTCTCTCTAAAAATAAAGGGGTTGTATGAGATAAGTAATGACTTTCAGTTATATAGCGTATAATTCGTTTTTGTGTTTTTATAAATAGTTCAAGGTTTTGATGACCCCATAGAACTATGCAGTAATTAAGATAAGGGAGAAAAAAGGAGTTGTACAATATTGATTTGATTTTGGTCAGGAACAAAAACAAGTTTCCACTTCAATTTGCAGTCGATGATGACACCAAGTAATTTATAATATTCAACAACTTCGAACTTGAAATTCTCAGTTTGGAATTTTTCTATTCATACTTCCAAAGAGCATGGCTTTAGACTTAGATACATTTATATGCATGCAATTTTGAGTACACCATTCAAAGAATGGCCCAAAATAATCATTGAAAAAGTCCATACTTTTGGCTGGATTTGCCATAGAAAACGGGATGTTTATTGTCACATTATCAGCAAAACAATAAAACTTCAGCGAGCAATTAGATACATGTATATCATTTATAAAAATCAGGAATAATAGAGGGCCCAGGATAGAACCTTGATGAACCCCCATATTAATGATAGAAACGTTAGACTTTAATTTATTCAAAGTTACATACTGCTGACGATAAGCAAATAAGATTTGATTAGAAGCAAGGAATTTCTTTGCACTCCATGAGAGACAGTTTATCAAATAAAATTTGGTGTGAAAGATTATCAAAAGCTTTACTAAAATCTAAGAACAGTGAAAGCATTCTTTCATTGGACTCAAGAGTATTCAAAATGTTATCTATATAATGTGTAAGTAGTGACTGGGTGTTGTAATTCTTACGAAAACCGAACCGAAGAAGATAAAATAGATTATTAGAATTAAAGTATGATTGCAATTGAATATTAAGTAGCTTTTCAAAAATTTTAGACAGAACCGGAATAATTGATATCGGGCGATAGTTATTAATGTCTTCTCTGGCGCCTTTTTTAAAAACAGGATGTACTGCACTGAGTTTAAAATCGTCCGGTAAAACACAATACTTTAAACAAATATTATATCCCAATCTTAAAAATGGATAAATAACATTAAGTATAGGCTTGATGTGGGAAATAGAAAGCCCATACGCATCATTACAATTACTTTTATCACATTCCTTGACAGCTAGAATAACATCACTATAAGTAAATTTTTTAAATTCAAATTTTGTGTGAACTTGTGCTATGTCTTTCATAGCCAAGCTATGTCAAATTTTGTGTGAACTTGTGTATGATGGTAGAGTTTTTTCGGGTTGAGAGGAGGGTAACTTCATACTAAACTTATCATTGAAAATTGAACAAACAGTTTGTTAATCTTCAATTAACTCCCCACCAAAATTCAAATTTATGTTTGTTGATTTATTAATATTTAATCTATTTTTTACTTCTCGCCAAATATCTTTTGTGTTCGTTTGATTCATTAATAAATTATGTACAAATTAATTTTTTTGTGTTCTACATTTATACTTTATACTATTCCTAAGCAAATTATATTTCAATTTTAGCTCAGAATATGAGTTCTTTAACCTCCTATACACATTATTTCTTTCTTTAATTAAATCCAAAATTTCCTTGTTCAACCATGATTTAATTGGGTTATTATAATAAAAGTTAGAATTTCTTTTAAACTTAATATAACGTGTGTTATTGTTAATAAAGTCAACAAGCTTAGAGTTTAGTTTATGGAAGTAAAGATTTGGGAAATTAATGTAATTGTCAAGTAAATTGTGCCAATTAAATGAACTTACATCCCTAACATATGATGCAGCATTAAACTTAGATTTGAAAAAAAAGTTTTTCATCAATGGGTAGGCATCTAAGGTTAGTAAAATTGGGATATGATCTGAAATATCATATAACAAGTTCAAAAGCTTTTTTCCTTATTGCAATCAGAAAAAAAGATATTATCTATAAGCGAACTACTAGTAGGTCGAGTTAATTTCGAAATTAAAGGTGAGAGGGTATTTAAAGAAAAAATATTGAGAAAGGTTTTGACATTTTTGCATTTATCATGTTTGAAAAGATCAAAATTAAAATCTCGTAAAAAAATTGAAGTTTTGCTACAAAGTTTATAATCAGATAAAAGTTTTTCAAACTCAGAAAAAAAAGTCTCAATATCTTGATTAGATGAAGATGGTTTCCTATAAATATTTTAAGCGACAGTAAGTAGTTTAGAATTAGATAAAGTAAGAGAAATTGTAAATATCTCAAAACAGTTATTTGGATTGTTCAAAGTACAAACTTTATAAGTTATTGACTTGTGAACATAAAAAGCAAGGCCCGCATGCGAGCTAATCCTAGGAGGCACAAAAATGAAATAATAACATGATATTTCAAAGGAACTCGAACGTGCATCATTTAGCTAAGTTTCTTGGAGACAAACTACATGTAGGGGGAATGATTAAGAGAGTTAAATTGAAAAAAGAATGACTAAAATTTCAAACTTAGCTCTGAGGGATTGAATGTTAAGACTAACAATATTTAAATTGTAAAGGCTCAAAGATCGAGAAAGATCACATGTTGAAAGGGAAGATGGATTATGAAAGTTTTCGTGGAAAAAAATGGAGTTGAAAATATCTTTCGAAAAAGAATCATTATATGATTGATGAGTAGATTTATGAGTGTTTAACATACTGATTGAATCACTGCCAAAAAATTCATGAATAGACTGTTAAATTTTTAACAAATTCTAGTTGTTTTATGTAACAGGGGCATTGATAGGAGCCAGCTATATGGTTCTGATTGGTAAGTTTTTTCATTTTACAATTGTAACAAATATGTACGTTGGAGAGGTTCATAACAGCACACTCATTTAAATCATGTTTTTCAGCACAAAACTTACATATTTCACTATTTTTACATAACTTTTTAGTGTGTCCGTACATACAGCATTTAGTACAAAACTTAACAGAAAAATACGGGTAACATTTTACTCTACTATACTCGAAAAAAATATAAAAATCACTACTCTTGATGTAATTTTTGAAGTTTATCAACTTTTTTCCATCAAATTTCGAATTTTTAATAAACAAAATATTAAAAACTTTGCCATTATCCACTAACTTTTTTATGTAAGGGTTTTTGGTTAAAATGTCATTAACGATATCATCTTTAGAAACATTTTCATTAAAATTCAAATGTAGCCTAGGAAGTAAGGGTTAGACTTTTTTGGAAGAAATGTTTACTTCAGACATCAATTTTTGAGCTTTTTGTAAAATAGATTTATCAGGAAACCTGATTTTTATGGAGTTCTTTTTTTCTTTAATAAAATTAACAGGTAAAGTAGTAAGGCAAGACTTCGTCTTCTGGAAAAAATTTGTAATATAGAATTATCAAAAAAAAAATTCAAATTGAATCAGATGTCAATTTTTCAATTCACAATTTAGTTATAATTAAAGAAAAATTATAGCCATTTTACTTTTGTATTAAAAAAGGTTTTTAAAACAAAAGTTTTTAAACAATAAAAAGGAATTTTCTCTACTAGTTATCTGGAAGGAGGTTCATAAGCCGGAGTTGTAGAAGGAGGCAAATTGTTAGTGTGAGGAGTTGTGTTTTTTCAAGTACGATGTACATAAAGAAGATAATATATTTAATATTTCAAAAGATTGTTATGTAAGTAAAAAGTGATATAAATTTTATCAGGGTAAAAATCCTTGAATCGTTGTAGTAAGGACCTGGTATAACCTCGTGGTTTAGAGTATGTAATTTATATGTTTTTTTGCATATAATCTAAAGGTCGAGCTTGAACTTAGAAACCTTAGCCTTTTCACCTAAATTTTTATGGGAAACTGTTTTAGAAGAGAACTCACTTGCTCTTCATTTAAACGTTTCAGAAGAGATTCTATATCATTGTTTTGTGGGGAGTCCTCTGTCTGATTTGCTGGCCCAAGTGTTTTAGGCCTAATTTCAACTATTTTTTCCTTAATCTTCAATAAATCTTCTGAGTTTTTTCTGAGATATTTGAACATTAGAGTAAAATTGATTGTTTCTTTTAAGCCAACACAACCTTCTAATTAAATATTTGTCGTTGAAAACATTATATAAAAACAAAAACCTAGATGGGAATGCCAGAGATCAATTAATTTGGCCTTTCAGCTGCTTTATTGTCTCTTCAAGGAGCACCGAAAGGTGAATTCTACACCCATTTAATGCGGAGAGGGCATTACGAGTAAAGCCAGACTTAATCACTGGAGTCAGTTTATAAAATCATTTGGCCGGAGATATAAAAATCTGCTCTAGGAGAGACTCTTATTACTTGATATGAGTATAATATTTGATATCTTTTGTGTTTAGGAGAAGCCAAGTGTATTATAAGCATGATGTGTGAAAATAAGGGCGAACAATAAATCACTATACTACAATGTTTACGTAAGAAAATCTTCACTCTCTATGAGAGTAGAGTAAAAGCTAAAGATAAAAATATATTATGTGTGTAACTAATTATTTACTATATATGTACAGAAAAACAAAAATGTTTTTTTGACTTTGCTTCATTGATATACGTTCAAGGGTTGGAATAGTATAAGTTTAGGAGTGTCGTTCCAACACTATAAGCCCACTTTTATTTTATATCAGCACCCGTGTCTGGTTTCTTCATCGCACATTGTCAGTATAAATATACCGAATACATTTGATTAAAAACAGAAAAGTGGTATTTCTCAATTACTTATAATATAAGCAATGTATTGTGAAAGCCTATAAAAATGCTTTACTTTGGTACATCGCATGATATATTTGCTTGAAATATGCGAAAGGTATACGCGTAATAAAATTGTACGAAAATTAGTTACGAACACTACAAATACTAAGCGTAAAATAAATCCAACATGCGCACTCAAATGTCGGTTGAAGAGTATGTGAGATAAGAATTAACTGTATTGACAAACGCGTAATGCAACATGTGTTACTTTCTTCACATAGTTGTACGCTAAAATCAATAACAATCTTGATAGCAGAGAAATGTGAATTATTCTTCGCACACTGTCGGTATAAATATAACGAATACTCTTCGTAAAAAATTTGTTAAGTGGTATGGTGAGTTTGACAAAAATATCACAAAAATGGAATAATGTCAAAGATAATTTTTTTTGGAAAAAACCAATCTAAGTCACTCTCAACAACTAAGTATCGGCTGGTATATGTTTCAAAAAATTTGCTCGTAGAATTTTTGAACCATAATGGAACATAAAAAAAGGTAATATAAATCGAAAATTCATTTTACTTAAAAATAAATTTGCTTGAAACTGTACTTTTTTTTGTTTAATTATTTTAATTTCAAACAAATGATCCTTCAGCGCTTTACTTTTATTAATTGCATATTTATTATTCTTTAAATTAACAATAATTAATTTGTTAACTTTTTAAGTCTAAATTTTTTTAAATAGTTGTTAAATGAACGATTTTTAATCGAAAATAAGGTCAAAAATGCTAGGGAACTGAAATGTATAGTGAAATGTGGAAAGGCATTGTCTTCTTCAAATTCACGACCTGTAGTGTTAGTTTGGAAAAGTTTTTCTTTTAAATCAAAATGTTTCTAGACGTTCGAGCTTAGCGCTTCGTTGGAAATGTAATTTAATTTTCTTCCAAAATGTGTAAAAAATTCATTTTAAATACTCATAACCGAACTATGTAGTATATCTGTGATTTTGAAAGTTTGCATTCCAACACCGACTAGGTTTCACTCAAGTAATTTTTGTCCGATACGGTTGTCATCTATTATTTAATTGTGCACCACTTTACGTCCATTTGTTGTGTGGCCAGTGTGCTCAGAGTCCAGGTCCTGATATTTATCATTTTCCACTTTTGTTTCTAAAAGATGCTAATATTTTTAGTCTTTGCCTCTTGCCAATTTTTCTATGCCGTTTTGTCATGGATAAATTATGCTATTACACAGCAGAAACGTCATATTAAAGGGATTTTGCAATATTTTCTGTCTAATCTAAAGGGTATCTTTTGTTTCCAGCACTTCAAAACACTACCGATTCTAGACCAGAATTAATTCAAGCCTATCTTTTGGAGTTGTTTGAAAGTTTAATACCCATCAAATCTGGAAAATTTCAAACGTTGACAAGTGTTGATAGAAATGGTCTATTTGTTAGTTTGAGGTATTTTTTAAATCTTAATTTTATATGTTGTATACTTATTTCATTAATATTTTTAAAGCCAATTAAGTACTGCATATCACTCCTTCTTAATGAGTAGCTTTAAGCAATTCAAGCTTTGCCATATCAATGTAGCATACCATCTTTGATGAAATATCCACAACTAAGCCAACAATTGAGTCTCTTTTTACGTGAACAAGTGTAACGCAACTATACTGTTTATGCATGATACTTTATTAATCAAGTTATTACGTATAATCATTTTACCAGTGGCCCATCTATCCTATTCTCTCCGTATAACGACATCATTACGATTATCTGTAGGCAATCACTTACAGACTCTAAGCACGGGGGGGGGGGGGGGGAGCTGATTCAAAGTGGAGGGGTGGGCTAAATCAATGGTGTTCCAGGGAGCAAAATGAATTCAAGTTGTTTCCTCTGCCCCTACCCATTATCCACGGGGTAGTGTCTGTAAGTAGTGATAGGAAGAATTGTATTTGATAAACGAATCAACCCATTTGATCCCATCATCAGTTTTAACTGATGCAGACAATGTGAAGCTTTTGAGATACTTTTTTTTAATTAAATTACTTAATCTCGTCTCCTTTTTTAAAATGAATTGGATTACGTTGATGTCTCGTTTTTATAGTCGATTGCATAAATAAAAATTTTGCTTGTATAAACTTTGTATAATTAAAATGATATATTCTCAATAATATTTGTAGAGCAAAGCTGATAATTGAAATAATGAGAAAAAGATAGCTACCATTGAAACTATTTTAAATGACTGCCTAGAAAACTCTCTATATCTTAGAAAATTCTGTCGAAAACTGAGTTTGAAGCCAATTATTAGTTAGTTCTCTATAATAGTAACTATAAATAAATATGATGGTATTATAGCTCTTCAAGGGCGTCGTCGGCATGGTGGTTAGACCTCATTGATTTCATTTTAAAGGTTTTGTGTTCGATTTCCTATGTACCTGAAATAATTTCTTGTTGTATCCGGTTGATGTCAGGAAGGGCATCCGGTCAAGAAATGCACCATGCTCCAATAAAAAAAGTCCCACAAATTTGTGTGTCTGAGGCACATACCCCGTGGATTTGGGAACAAAGGTCCACGAGCGAGTTATCCTATCACTTTTAAAATGTTAGTTAACACTAAAGAAATGGTAAGTTTAAAAAAGTATAAATATTTATAAGCAATAATATTGATTATGCCTAAAACTTTCAGGCCATTGCGGCAATAATATCCCAAAAAATAAAAGCTGCCTGCCTTAAGTTATACTAAAACTCATTGAAAAAGATAGAAAGGTCATTAATTTTCAAAAAATTACGGTTTAACCTTCGAGAACCCGAATTTTTAATACTTTTCTTTTTCAATGGAATTTTATATACTTAAAGCAGACGATTTTCATTTCATGGTACACCGGTGTCACACGGGTCTTCAGAGTTAACATGTTAACGACCAAAGTCGTCTAAAATATGATCATCTGCTTTTATTAATGCTTTTTAATACAAATCGTCTGTTTTACATTAGATATCTTCTGATTATTCTGGTTGTTAATGGGTTTAAGGGATAAAAACACCTGAAAAACAGTTGCATGACTTATATAAAGGAAATATGAGTGGTACTGTTTTCCTATATCAAGAGTCGGAGCCAATACCTCTTTTACCTAATTTCTTCGACCCCTCGTTTCGGCTATAGATACGAAAAGTTCCTTATCTACAGCTCCAAATCTCAGCCGGGTCTGGGCAGGGGTTCTCGTCCGGGTCAAACGACATCACCTGCGAGAAAATGGTTTTCCAAAAAAAAATCATTTTTTTTGTTAAAAAATTATTTTCTTCATCATTTTTTGCTTAAGCTTTGACTTCTTTTACTATTCCATACACTTTACCAGAATTGTAAGACTTTCTAAAACGATTATAACTCTATCTTTCTTTCAAAGGAACATACATATCATCAAAAAGAAGAGCTTTTGCACTTAACAAATCACCTTTACGATACATAATATTACTAACAACTTGGTATTAACATAAATACTAAAAAGAAAAAATATTTTTGAAAACCTATCATTTTATCCAAGCATTTCAGTAACTATTTAAAGATAAAAACTTTAAAAAGTTTTTGGCCTAAGAGTAACATAAAAGCAAGTATTATATTTATTTTTTTCTTTTTGTGATAGTGAAGGAAGAGAATAAAAATTAGAAAAACATTTAAAAACTGTTTTGATTTTTTAAGGCTAAATTTTGATGTTTTTTTGATGTACACATATGTGGACACTAGGATATAATGTGTTAATGGATATTCAAGAATATCTTTTGTATACTGGGTAAAAAACGCTTTAGTTAAGATGTATCGGGACTATGTTTTATTATTCTCTGTGTTACTTCTTGAAAATGATGGGTATCAATTTTAAAAAAATGTTTTTGAGATGGACACGCCGGCGTAGAAGGAAATACGTTTAATTTTAATTTTAATATTTAATTTAAAAAATGAAACTAATAATAATATTAATATTAATATAATTATTAACTTATTATTAATAATAAGTTATATAAACTTGAGGGAAATAAAAATAACAGAAACTTAGAAAAAGTATACAAATGTATATTAATCTAAAAAGAATATAAAATATTTGATAATTATTCACATATGACACTATTTATAGAACCTTCCTTATCTGGATATTTGATAGTAATATAGACGTATGTTTAAACTTGGTAAACTATTCGATTTTATCAAGTTATTATAGAAGTATATAACACTAATTGTAATTTTACAAAAAGTAGTACGATGTCTAATAGATTGAATATGAATGCTATTGTTTTTTCTAGTTGAGTATCTATATAAAAGAGAGTTGGAATTGAACAAAGATTTGAAGTGAGAACTTCGGCGAAAATTTTTATTTACAAAAATACATTGACATGCAAATTTTTTTAGTTCTTAGAAAAATCAATAGATGAACAATAGTTAATAAAATTAGCAAGTTGTAGTTGACTTGGAGATACGAAAAAGCTTTTCTCCAAATAATATTGCCGTATATGAGAAATGGAAAAACATCAGAATAAAACAACTTTTTAGAAGAAGGGGGGATACCTAATAGACTTGATAATCTTGAAGTAACGTATTTTAGATGGGATTTCCGTGTAAGTTGATAATCTAAATAAACATCAAGGTATGAGAATTCATCGACTCGATCAAGTAGAGTATTATCAATATAATTCAGACGTAGCACTGTTACGAAAAAGCATATATAATTTGATTTATTAAATATTAAGAGTAAGCGCATTGTTAGCAGGCCATAAAGATACAATCCTCAGTAAATTATTGATATTCTGAAAAGAACTATGTATTTCATCACTATGACACCTAGATAACAAGAGAACATTCTATGCATAGAGAATGTACTTAATGTTATTAGAAGAAATTTTAAGAATATCATTTGTAAAAGTGGAAGAAAAAAAGGACTGAAATTTGATGCCCGAAGAATACCTATAACAATATTACAAACAGAAGAGGATTTAATCCAGTTAAGAATTGTACCTCTAAAACCATAATAATTTATGAGATAAAATAATAGGGTTAACAGAGTAGAACGCTTCTTTGAAGTCTATGAACACAGCTAGGGTCGTGTAATTTCTATTCAAAAAGTTGGAAATAGCAAGAACTAGAGAAAATAGGTAATCTTGTATGGATCGTTTTGCATAAAAGCCAAATTGATTACAAAAAAACAATTTATGATCGATACAAAAAGTATCGAACTTGGCTAGGATAGTTTTTCCAAAGATTTCGAAAAACAAGAAAAATGTATACCTGAAAGTCAACCGAAAAACAATAAAGTAATATGATAAGTCTAGTCACCATCCGAACAAGTATTTTAATGTTATACAAATTCAAAATTATTATTAATGGAGGGAAAGGTTTTTTCACCCCTCCCCCTCCTTGAAATCATATAGGGAGAGGTGTCGCTATTTAAATTATCGTGAAGGAAATGATTCCGCAAATAGAGGTTCTTCCTCACAATCCTTAACTCTCATTCATGCACCTATGATAGGATGTTGATCTAGTCTTTTTGATTTCAAGCACCTTAAAAATTTGAAGATCTCTTTGTTAATTTGAACATTGTTATTGACAAAGTTGGTTGAGACGTTCTAAAATCATTTTTCTTTTTTTCATGTTTAAAATATCGTGGAATTACCTGTCTTTATTCGGTGACATGCAAGATTCACAAGGACAAAATCCGCTTTGTGAAAAAATTTATTTAGAATATAATTAGCAGCAAAGAAAAATTTTACTGAATATATAAAAAATTCTCTTTGTAGCATTTTGAACTCGGATATTTCTCCCTTGGATTTTTCCTCTCTCGGATTGCTCCTCCCCGTTCTCGATTTCTCTTCTGAAAGTGTTTCAGAACGCGAGCGACACAAAGATACTTTGGCGTCGTCGCCGGTTCTTCTTCCTCTCTTTTACGTGAATATGAGCAGTTCACAAGCGTGCAAGAGCACTACTGTCATTTCTCTTTCTCAAGGAAGCGCTCAAATCTTTACCTCACTTTTTACTTCAATCCTTTCTCAACTCTACATTGATCCTGATATGTCCGCAAACGAATTGTTCAACAAAGTTCGCGTCCAAATCGATCAAAATCTTCTCAAAATCGGTAACTCCAACCTCTTTTTTGCGATATTTTATGCTTACGTGTTGTTTTCAAAATAAATTGTAGCGTCTAAGAAAATAAATATTATTTTCTATCTTGGCAATCAGGATGTAAAGATAATAAAAGACATAAGTTGCTTCTGTAGTTACTTTATTTTCATTTTTACCTAATTATAAGTTTCAGTGAATAATTTTTAATTAATAGTTCTATTTATTATTTTATTTTTCATTGAATATAGATAGTCATATTTATTGAAAGTAGATTAATTTCGCCTCCTTCTTCATCAGCTTACTACAGAGAGCAGTGAATATTGTAACATCTAAAATTATATGAAATTATTATATATAATTACAGATCGTTTCTCGCTTAGGTTTATTTATCCAAGGGGTATGGACCATTGGAGATGTGGAAATATTTATTTTATATTGATTTATGCATTAGAAAAGTGAGTGCCCCCATTCGTTTTCCTTCTTTTCGAAACATGCGGGTTTATTTAAGGCGGAATAGTAGGAGAGGGGCGTATCTATGATTAATTTATGAAAAGGGTTTATGTCGATAATGGTATAAATCGTATAGGAGTATTAATTCACTAGGGCTTCTAGGAAATCCACTCTCCCAAAAATTAATATTTTTGTGCAATTTTCATAAAGGAAATAACTTGATATTGTATATGGCAAAGTTTTTTAAAAAAATTTTATCCAGTTTTTTTGAAAACTTTGTTAAACAAAGATCATAAACTATATAGATTATAAAATTGCAAAGTGGTACATAAAGTAAAAATAGCTTTTTTAAAAATATTTCTATGCATTTAATGGTTAAATGAAACTGAATTTGATATAAAAATAAGCTCAAACTCTATTGTAAAGAATATATTATTAAGTTTTTCATAATTAGAAGTGTTTTGATTCCTTTATTCAGAATGAAATGCCTTGAAACGATGTATGTGAAGTGGAACCTTTGCATTTAGTTCATTTCTTCCTTGTAGCTTGTTTACAAAAAACACAAATTTTTTGCGTTTTCAAATTCCCAAATTGATATCCAACACCATAATGAACTTTTGTTTAAGAATCCAAGCATTTTGCACAGTAACATATGCAAAGCAAATCTAAAAAAAACGGAAACCACCATTTTTTAAACTTCTTATCAAGAAGGAGACATTGATAATAAATAATAATTAATAGCTTTCAGGTTATAAATATTTCAATAAATTAAAAATTTTTAGAAAAATTAATCTAAAAATAAAAGCTGAAAAGGTAAATACTCAGAAATTTGTTTCGTTTTTATTTGTATTTGATTCGAAATTTTTACTGCTATTTTGTATCTACGCAGAAGTTAAAAGTTTTCTGTATCATTGCTTATTTATGAAATCGGAGTCGACTCCACTGACTTCCACTCCACAATCCTGGTAATGAGAAGGCATATTATTAAATAATATCGTCGTTTTTACACTCAGAAAATAGAATGACATCTATTAGTTTAGATTTGTTCAAAAAAAAAGGTTTTCAGTTCTAAAAAACCATAATAAGCAAAATATAATAAAATAATAAATTATTATTCCAATTATTTTGAATATCTTTTAAATAAAAAGTGAATCTTTTATTCAAAATAATTTCTAACAATGTTAATTTTCGAGCACTCTCGTCTTCTCCAGATAAACATAAGCATCAAACGCTCACATATATGATCTCACTTATCACTCTCTCTTCCTTGCTTTCTACTCTTTGCATTTAACGTCTGTGTTTATCTGAAGAAGACGAGAGTGCTCGAAAAATAATATCGTTAGAAATTATTTTGAATAAAAGATTTACTTTTTTTATTTACTTATTTACATCATTCAACTTTTATTCATGCCTCCTCAGCAACTCTTTTATTTGACTTTTGGGATAAGGGTTAAAATACACAATCAATTAGAAATACTTTATAAAAAAAAATTAGTATTTTGCATGTGCCAAACTTTTTGTAGTTCACTGCTTAGTTAAGTTAATTATTTTTTCTACGTTTATCTTCGAGATGATTTTATCGGCATGATCCATCCTCAGAATACTGTGTTGCATCATAGTAATTAACTGACATTCGAATGAATGTATGTTAACTACATCTAAAAGCTGGCTTGAGACTCATGTCATTTTCAATATTACTTGATCGACGACGCCTTTCCCTTTTTGATCCCAAAAAAACAGACGAGATTAAGCAATTTCATATAAAACTACCTTATAATCTAGAAATATGAGATGAAATGGTGCTCGGTGCACTGACTCCACAATTTTATTACTATATCAACTGCTCACCATAATTATTTTTTTCGTATTGACTAACTTTTTTGAAATTGACAATCAAATTTACCCTTACATCTTTTATGCTTTTATTTATACTTTTAGATGATCGCTTGGCGCCATCTCATTCTCAAAATGTTGTGGTAATCTCCTACGATAACGGAATTGTAAATGCTAGTTTAACACACAAAGATTATGCTGGGCATGAAAGCCTACTACTCATTTGGTGATTTTTCTGTGGAAATTTATGTTAATATAATTAAAAAAAATTTTATGCACTCAATAAAAATTCAATGCACTATAAACGATATTACTGTTATATTTGATTAAGAAATTATATATATATAACATTGTATCTCGTCATTTGCCATATGCAAAATAGTTCGCTGGTCGACTGACCCATTGACAAATGCTATATTGACTGCGATTGAAAATCTTTTTTTGATTCAGTACATGTTCGCCTAATTGTCAATAAAGCGGTATATGATTGACCAATTCTTTGCGTTTCTGTAATATATAGTAATTTATTGTTCAAACTTTGAAGAATTCTGCATTCCTTTTCAATCGAATTTTCTCTTTACCATTGTCTTTTATTTGTAGTGATGCACTACCAGGATATCAATTTTTTTTCTTATAAATTTTTTTTATAAGTTTTCAAATTATTTCTCAATGTGGATTATATTTTTTTAAACTCTGAATTATTTGAGAAATTCTTAACACTTTGAATAACCATCTAACTAACTAGTTAATTAATTAACTATTTAAGTTATATATATAAATCAGGGACATAATTATTTTAATTTTATATTATTTATAACATCCGGGGGGGGGGGGGGGGGCGACCGCCCCCATGTATTTTCAGGGGGGCGAAAATGACCTTCGCCCCCAATAATTTTCTATAAGTAAGAGTTGCTGCTTGTTTATAAACATGTATGATGATCATGATCATTCAAAAAGATAAAAGAATCTCTTCCGCTTTCTCTGCTAAAACTCAATCATTCACTTCATTTCTTTCATTCAAGCTATCTTTTCTTGTTAACACTATAAGGGCCAAAAAAAATTCACCATAAAGGTTCGAATACGTCAATTGACGCATATATATCAAATATCAAAATTATCTTGAATTTCTTCAATTAAAAATTAAAAAAATTATTTTATTTATTTTATTTTAATTTATTTAAGTTAAAAAACAAATATTAAATGCAAGTTTTGCATTTTTTTACCCCACATGTACCACAAATTGGCTTTTTACAGCCACAACATAAATCTGTAGTTCTATTCTTGCAATTTTTGTTGGAACAAGTTCTACGCTTTTGCGGTAAGCATCTTTCGATAGTTTGTGAAAATTCCTTCTCCTCATGAATTTTATATCCAGTCAATAGTTCACTAAGTTGTTGCAAAAATTTCAACCTTGATAAATTCAAATTATTAACTTTATTGTAAAGTATCCAACTATTTATTGAGGCCATGTCCAAGATATTGTAAAAAACTTGTACGTGCCATCTTCTACTTGCTGCTTTTGTTGAATACAATCCTATCATTTGGTCAAACACATCGACACCTAATTTTGTCTGATTATAAAAAAGAACAGTTTCCGGTTTTTTCTTCTGGTTGTTCTTAGTTGGTACTTGAACATCCTGGTGCATGCTGCTGAGAATGATGACAGATTTGGACTTCTTGCATTGGTACTCCGTAAGAGTGAGGAATCGATGTTCTTCTGATTTCAAGGATAAAGTATGATAAAATACGTGCTTTTCTTTCAAAATCAAAGGTATTTCTTTCCTTGTGTTGCGAATGGTACCAATCAAGCTACACTTTTTTTGATGGAGTTGTACAGCCAAGTTGAGTGATGTGAAGTAGTCGCAAGTAATATTGTATCCTCTGTTATAATAAGGCTTGAACAATTTCATAACAACATCAGTTGGAGAGCTTGCACTATTTTGAGTGGTGTTGTCTTTGCCTAGGTAAGGAAAACCATTCACAAAATATTTTGTGTCTAGATCAACTGCAAGCTAAAACTTTATGCCGTATTTATCAGGGTTGTTAGACATGAATTGAATAAACTTGCATCTAGACTTGCACGGCATAAGTTGTTCGTCTACCTACAGTGATAAATGCGCCTGGAACAAAGCATTTTTGGCTGTTTTGTATAAATTCATTCCACACTAAAGAAATCAAGCAAAATTTATCTTGGACAAATCGAATTTTTCTTTCACTTTTGTAGTCAAAACGAAGAAACTTCATTATTTCTAAAAACCGTGTACGTGCCATAGTACTGGGAAAAATTTCACAACCCCATGCTTTACTCCACATACTTTTTATAGGTAAGTTTTTTTCACCAATAACTCCTCTAGTGAATGTCAAGCCTATGAACTTTTCTAATTCTTCTAAAGAAACATTCCAATCCGAATTTTTTGTTACTCTTTTAGCTTCTGCAATTCTACACTGCTGAATGAATCGAAGCATTTTTCAGAAAAAAGAAGTAGAAAGGAAGAAAGAGGACTGTTTTTTTTCTGTATGAGTGATAGCATAAATTGTTGGACCTGGCAAAAATCTTGTTATGTTTTGTTGTTGAACGCGTCCTCTCTTCAATTCATTTTTTGAGATTTTTGTCCAAATTGATTTTTCTTTACTGATAAAGATGTCTGAATTTTTCTGATTCTCGCTATCTTTGCTTTCATCTTCAACTTCTTCACTATCACAAGATAAAGGAATATCACTAGAATTGCAAAAACTCTGCTCAAAATGGAAGATTCCATTCTCATCTTCATCCAAAAAATCACTGCCAGATTTATCTTCTCCACTTGAAAAAAGCATATCCATGATGATCGAAAAGAATTGTAAGACAAAGAAATGAGTGAGAAGCTAAGAATAAAGCAAAAAAACGAATAATATACTTATTCGTATATGTATGAATCAATATAAAAGTTAGACGTCAATTGACGCAGATGGTCCTTTATGTCAAAAATGACACATCATCTTGAAGTTGAATTCTTCAAAGATAAAATAACACATATGTCAAATGAAACATTAATTAAAACATTGTCACGTAGTATGATGGTATAGTCACACATGCTATAGTGATAAATCCAATATCAAAGTATAGTTTACGTCAATTCACGGCTTTGGTCCTTCTAGTGTTTTAAGCTCTCCTATCTCATTCAGCTCTCTTCTCTCCAGTGACGTAGTTAAGGCTGGGGCATGAGGGCCGTGCCCACACTCCTATGTACCGCATGGTGCCCCCATGCATCTTATGCGATATCAGTTTTTGAAAATTTCTCAAATGAAAGGATTAAGAAAGTAAAAATAATGTTGCGCAAGTTTTTTGTTTTTAAATTGTGCCCCTTCTATCAACTTTTTTTTGGCTACACCACTGCTTCTGTCTAATTTGCATTTAGAGTTAAATTAAAATAGTTTCCAATCGTTACAATTTTATATCAATGAATATTGTTAGACTCGCGCTAAGAATTTTCTTTCAACAAAAGTCACTTAATCTTTATCACTACGTTTGTTACATTTTGTAACATTTGAAAACTTTAATTTTTTCAAGTCAAGAAATTTTTTTCAATAGTTATTTGGGAATGAATATTTTGACTATCTATTCAGTTTAAAAGCAAAATACTCTATTTGCTTAATATTTGAGCAGAGATATTTTTTATAATGTTCGATTGTTAAATTTTATAAGTAACACTGTACATAATTAATTAAATCATTTTTTTTAAGAAAATTTGTTCATTATTATAATAAAAATATAATATCGAAACAGAATGTTTCAGTTGTTAAAAATGTACTTGATCTATTTATGACGCTGTCAGAATTTTATTTGTAGGCAGAAATATTCAAAAAAACGCAATGATTTTCTTTTCTTGTATACTTTGATTTTATTTAGTTTGGTCCTCGGACATTTCTCCCCATTATTTTCATAAGACAGTTCTCCCCATTATTTTCATAAGACATTTTGTTTCATGGACAATTTGTCCTGTTTTTTTCATAAGACATTTTGTCTCATGGACAATTCTAAAAAATTAAGAGATAAAATGATTAATTTGAAATAATTTAATAGAGATAAAATAAACAAGAATATAAATTTTTTTAATAATTTTACACATATAATAAGCAAAGATCGATGAAACAAATAGCCTATGAGACAATTTGTCCAGGGGGCAAATTGTCTATTGGGCGAAATGTCTGTCGACCTTTCTTTATGCCTCCTATTATTTTGAAATTATTCTGAGAACAGACGGTTCCATTTTAAAATAGTGAAAATTGCTTTATTAGTTTATTTTGTTTCCTTTCTCTCTTATGTTAATTATGTAACAAATTTTTCAATTTTGAGTAAAAAGTAAGGTGCAGCGGGTGTATTTTCATTGACAAGGTACTGATGTACCGCTTATGTCAAACTGAACAAATTCGTATCGATGAGGAATCAAATCCAGAGGCCACAAATCCAACCTGCCATGCCACCCACAGAGTTTGCTGTAGGGGATACTTCAAATTAGTTTTCAAAATATTTAAGTTATGCTCTAAAAATTTTTTAGTTTTTGTTGAAGCTCTATAATTTTTTCTGATAGACTTTTTTTCCTTAAAAGTTATAATAAAAGGCAAATTATCATTGCAAAATGTTAAGTTATTTTACTTTTTGTAGCTTGTATCAATTTAGCTTTTAAACTATTTTTGAATGATGCTTATTAAAATGAAATAATGCCATCTTGATTTTTTGTTTGCACAATTAGAACTTCATTTTATATCCTTGCCCCTGAATCAATCACAATTTTTCATATAAACATCGCAGAGTGTCTAGTAGACTCTTTGCCTATAGACTACATTCACTCATATAAAACTATCCAACCTTCAGTTATTTGTTTCCTCTATGAATCAAATATCCTTTCATCAATTCCTGTAATGTGCCTAGTAGACTACTTCATTTTTCAAATGAAAAGCCTATTCCACCCCCTACTAATTTTGAATTTTTTTAAACTAGTGTATATTTGATGGTTCTAGGTAAAAATGCCCCCAATTAAAAAGTAGGAAAAAATGCCCCGTAATTTTTGATTTTCAGGATTTTTTTGAATTATATAAATATTTTTATTTGGTACCGTTTTGAAAGGCTAAATTTCTAAAATTTCTTAATCTATAGGGTTTTTTTTTATAGTTCTTGAAAACAATAGCAAAGGTGCAGATTTGTGGGAATGTGTTCTTAAAATCAGTTAAAACACAAATTATATTTAGAAAGTGTTCTGATACACAACGTCTAAAAATATTTTTGTATTTAAAAAACTGTCTTATGCTGAGTTTTTTAGTTTACTTTAATTAAATTTAAAATGTTTTAGATGAAAAGTTGACTTTTTGTTTTTTTTACAAATCTTTATTTGACATATTTTTTAAAAAAAAATTTTTTTTAATTTTAATTAATAATTTTTTGAAATTTTTTGTGATGGGGCATTTTTTCCTAATTTTAAATTTGGGAATTTTTTCCTACTGTTTAATTGGTGGCATTTTTTCTGCGCACCATATTTGATATGCAAATTTAATTAAAATAATTTCGCTGGAAGTATAGTATTTATTCACCAATTTTGTAAAAAAAATATAAAGTAGTCTTATAAATTTAAGACTTTAGGTATGCGCTGAATACACTCTATTTTAAAGGATTGCTTGAATATTTGGTCTCCCGTGGTATTTCCAGACCACTGATTTTGAAAATTGCAACAAAAAAATTTTGCACCCCCCAATTATTTTGAGCGTGTGCGTCCCTGATATAAATACCTAAAAAATAACTAACTATCAATAAAAAGATATTTTTATCTGCATTGTATCTCTACTAAAGTCGGACCAGAGATACCGGGCAAATTGTTGTCATTCCTGTTCTAAACGTGGGCACATTTTCTAATTAAATATTTACGTTTTTTGAATAGTTTTTTATTCGTAAAATTTTTCAAAAGAAATAAATGTCAACATTGTATTCTTTGAAACGAATTACTATTTTGTCCATACAAATAATTAACTAGGGATATACCAGATAACCAGAAATATCTCGTTACCTGGATATCCTTGTAAAATTTAAGTATCCGGTATCCGGCCATTCGAAATCTGGCCTTACTTTACATTTTAGCGAATAATCCAGCAGGATAACTAATATTAACCCGTTATCGACCAAAATATTCAGAAGATATCTAATGTAAAGCAGAAGATTTGTATTAAAAAGCATTGATAAAAGCAGACGATTCATATTTTTGTAAAGTCTATATATGTCGACTGTGGTCGATAACCGGTTAAATTACTATTATGTTGAGCAATAACACAAAGATATACTTTTTTATAAAACTATGTTTAACTTCATGAGAATTATGGAGATAAAAATAACATTTATGAATAAAAAGGTAACTCAAAATTTTGTTCCTATTTTCCTAAAAATTGTTTGATAAAAATTATAAAATTTTCATCTCAAATATTTTTTTATCTAGTACTTAACAATTCAAAATAAATATACTTCAGATGTTAATTAACTTGAAAATAAAAATATGTGTTAAAGTTTTTTTCTAAATCAATTCATTTTAAATTTTTAGTTTTTTACTTTTTCACAGGTGACAAAATATTTTAAATTTGAATAAATTTTAAAAATATTTCAAAATAAAATACAGTTAAAAAATTAAAAATCAGATTTTGACAATTTTTAATGATGTTTTTTAAATTGATATATAATAGTATTTTTATCCTCTTATTTAAAATAATTGTGTTCGTTGTATGATTTTACAAAATAAAGTTTAAATTTTAAGGAATCAAAACAGAATTGAAAAAAAATTCCAAAAACAAATTCTTTGCTTTGGTAAAAAGTATAGCTAAATAAAGTAGTAGTAAAAATGATAATTAAAAAAAACTTATTTTTAAATCCTCACTACTTCCAAATTTTTCATTTTTTAATGAAAGATTTTCTAATTCATTGTGAAATTTAAATAAATGGAACTAGATTATACGAGTTAAATCTTATTATACGTGCGTTAAAAACTAATAGTGAACAGGTAAATTTAATATTGACCGGATATCCGGTAAATATTAGGATATCCTAATCTGGTTCTAAGAGCTGGATATCCTGCTGCCCTGTCCATTCCTATAAATAATACTTCGCACAGTGGTTTATTTTAGAAGAACCAAGTAAGTGCGCGCTAAGAGATTTAAGCGGCTAACTATTTCTTAGCAGGGGAGTAAGCATAAAGGGTCTGATGTTTTTGGTGAAAATGACTGAATACTTTTAGATATAAAGTATCCTGCAGAAAAAAGCTATTTCAGCGATTTTCTAAAAGTTTAAGTCTTTCCCTGTTACCTCAAATAGCTTTATTCGATACTCATAGCCAATTGACATCTTTTCCTTTTTTCACGACTACATTTGTCGTGTCACAATTAAGGTTGAAACACCCATTATGAATCGCGGTACAATACCGGTTCTTATGTAAAATGACAGTACCGAGAATCAAATAGTTTCCCTATTTTATCTTTGAAAATTTAGCATAAATTTTATTAAATGAAAAATATATTTGGTTTTAAAATTAAATTATGATTACTAGCTTTTAAATTCTTTAAAAAATATTAATTTTGAAAAAACAAAAATATTGTAAGCGAAATAACTTGGAAAACTTTATTTCTGCTTATTCGCAATAAAACCTACAAGTACTGAATCAGAAACATCTTTTCCAAGCACTACTCTTTCCTTCAAAAAACAAATCTTTCTTGCAAAACTTTGAATAATCACAAATTTTTAAAAAGTTATTTTATGAATAAAGGTAAATAATAGTGATATTTTTGCTAAAAAAAAATGTTAAAAAATTTTCAATTTTCTATTAAAAATTTTTTATAAGTAACTAAATATTCTCGGTTTTTCGGGTTTCATTGAATTTTTTTAAGAATCAAAACTGGTTTTTTGAAACTCTGAATTGGTTGCAACACTAGTCACGACGTTTTGTGTACATTCAAAGAACATGTGTCTTCAATAACCCTCATCAATATTCTCAAAATTGTCTTTACATAATAGCATTTTTGATGAGTATAACATCTAAAATCCTGATCTCAGTCTACAACATGTTGTTACATGCAATGTGTTACATTTATCACTACGATTAAGCATTATCAAGACATTTAATATTACAATGGTTCAAAGATCATTTTGGCAAATGAAAGCAAGCTAATAAGCACTAGTATAAGCTCATCGAATTTTGTTAACTTTTAATGAATTGCCGTTATTGGTTTAACATTGACTGAACGAAAAGTAGAAGAATGGCTTTGCTATCTTTTTGAAATGAAGAATTATTAAAAATCTTATTTTTCAAGAAAGATTCAAGGGTGTATGCACAAACGGAGAAACTATGATTTACGTCCAGAATATAAAACTTGAACAACATTAATTTGGTCCGATATCATTTGAATCAGCGAAGAAATTAAAATGTTTTCAAAAATTCTTACCAAAAAAGCATTGCAGAAATGCACCTGTCGATTCATTTTATTTTGCATAAAGAAAGCTAGATAAAAAATATGTTACACTTTTTTTGAAAAAAAAATTATTGAGCTAATTTTCCAAAATTCTTGTTTTGCCACCAGCCCAAGTTACTCAGTAGAACATAGAAGCGTTTGCTAAAAAATAAAGTGTATGAGAAAATTAAGTTTGTTCACATGAAGTAGAAAGGTTCATAATGAGCTACGTGGGCAGTATCCTTAATTTCCAAATATTCCATATCATTAACTAAGATAAATTTCATGAAGTTAGCTCTTAAAAATATTTAAAATTTAATGTTGAAAAAAAGTTATTTCAAACATACCCAAGTACTTTGTATTCAGTAGGTGAATTCCTACCCTCAAACACTTTAACTTGAATATACTTCGCGTAAAATTTTTCTGGCAAGTTTATAATGTACATTTCTTTTCCACACCTTGAAATCAAGATCCCACTTTCGCATAAAAAGTCGAAATAATCTAAATAATTATGATAAAATGTCATGATCCAAATAAAGAAAATAAATTTATAAAAGCAAAGCATAAGATGATTTAACTCTGTCGTGAACAGAAAAATCGGACGATATTTATTAAAAAGCAGAAGATTCATATACAAAACTATTTGAAAAAGGAGACGAAGGTAAACTTGTTTATGTATCATATATGATACACTGGTCACGAAAGGGTTAAATGCGAAAACAAAACGAAGTAGTGGCCTGTGGATAGCGCATCTGTATTGATGGCAGGTGTAGACAAGTTTCATAAAATTGGTGAGAGGTGCAAATTTGACAAAATTAAAAATGAATAAGGTAACATAGTTAACAGCTTTCCAAAAGTGATTTAGCCTTTTTGAACGTGGCCTGTCAAAAACAGAGGAAACTACAAGAACAAACTAGCCACGTTGTTTCAATCAATTTTCACAAATCGAATTTGGTAAAGAGCTTTCTGTGTCTACAAATTTGTCTTGATGAAATCTTTGTTTTCTTTTTTTTTAATTCTTGTAAAATGCATGCATTAACTAATGATGAAGTAAATTATGTATATTTTCTTAATTATTTTATTAAAACCCGTTAATGACCAGAATAATCAGACGATATCGAATCTATAACAAACGATTTGTATTAAAAAAAGCATTTAAACGCGAACGATTTTATTTTTAAGTGGGAATATATCGACTATGGTCGATAACGGCTTAATATCTATGTTTATTGTATACTAATATAAATATTATTTTATTACACATATCAGGAGCGTTTAATATACTATTATAAACATTTATTGTCTATATACCTTTATATTAACCTATCCACAACTTGATGTTGGCGTTCTTTGAAAATTATCATTTTAGTAGAGGTAGTCAGATGAATGGATTTTGTTTTGCATTTGGAGAAATATTTGGCATTTATTATTTTTACACCACTAATCAATCTTCTCTACCCTCATTCTGTAAACGCTATAAACTTTTTTACGGTTGAACAAGAGGAGAAAAAATATTTTCACGCATATCGATGGAATTTAATATTAAATTATTTTTTAAGAAATGATATTGCAATACGGTAAACAAAATTTAATTTGAATATACTATTGTCTTTTTTAAGGAATTCAAACTGCCAAATATGTTTAATTAAAAATTGAAATTGTCAAACGGCGGAAACAATGATAATAAACCATTTGGGACTTTCAGGTTTGATAATTTTATCTTAAAATAAAAGCTGAATACTTAGAAAGTACTGGATCAGAGAGATCTTTTTCAATCGCTTCACTGTTTCCTTCAAAAGAAGAACAAAGCTTTCTTCCAAAATTTTAAATGCTCAAATATTTTTAAACAGCTATTTTATTAATAAAGATAAATAATAATTGTATTTTTTGCTAAGAAAATCTTATAAAATTTTCAATTTTGTAGTAAAATTTTTTAAAGTAACTAAATATTTTTCGCTTTTCATTGAATATTTTTGGAACCGAAACCGGCTATTCAAACTCACTACCCGTTTGAACACTAGTATGTATGTATGTCAAGTTTGGGGTAAAAATGTCAAGAATTAGAAATTAGAATGTATATGAAAATGTATGTATGTACGATTCTACAATCCTAACCCCGGCAATAGGTTGAATAAATTTGAACAGTAAAATTCAGCGGTAGAAAGTAACATTGAAAATATTATAATATCGGAGGTATCAAGAAAGGGGATGATACATTTCGAAAGAGGTAGTAAATTGATATAAACTTAAATAATTCAGAGTTTTGTGTATTTGAAAGAGATGATTTAAAAATTGCATCTTAAATTTAACTTCATGTAACAAAAAATAAGTAATAATATGTATTTGAATACTGGTCATAATGTTATGTATAGTGGGAAAAGAAAAGAATTGAAGAAGGCATCTGTTGATTTACAGGTTATTATTTCATAAAACAAACTTGAGAACTGGTCCATAAAATAAATATGCAATATGACGATAGATACGTTGAAAAGATGAAACAAAATTGAAAAAATTTGGTTGGAAAGTGGAATTTGAAAATTTTCACTTTCAAAATATAATATAAATGGATGCAGAGCTTTTGCAATTTTTGTAAACTTTAAGTCATTTGAATCATTATATTTTCAACAAAGTTTGCTTTATCAAAAAATAATCTACATACCGAGAGATGTCCTTTCATCATTAGTAATAGAACTTTATATGCTGTAAAAATAACTTCATTAATTTTTTTAATATTCAACTTCAAATATTGTTACTTATTTTTTCAGTATAGTTATTCCAAATTTCCTATCATCGCTGGTACTCCTTCTCCACTGTTACTGATATAAAAAAGGGCCGTGACAGAATGTCTCGAAAATAAAAAAAAATATTTGAAGAAAACGAGAACAGATGAAGCTCTAATCGTTTAAGGCATTGCTTATCGAAAAATTATCGGTCTGATTTTCTTTTTCAATTAATTTTCGTATATAACTAACTCAAAGTAGACAATTTTTGTTTCGTGGGTGACTGGTGAGTTTTGACGCTCAGAAAATTAAATATCACAATTTCCAAGAATGCTTGCAATGCCCAAATGAAAATATATGAGGGAAACATTTCTCTTTTTTTATCTGTCTTGTGTTTAGGAAAGTGGATTAGAAAAAATGGGAGGTATGCTGAGAAGAAACTTACTTTTTTGCATTTTGCAAAGTGGAAGAGCTAAATATAAAATGGATTATGATAATGAAAGTGATTGTGTTGATTAGGTTTCACCAATCTTAGGATACGTTTCATCAGTTTTGATTTGTGGCTTTTCTAAAGTGTAAAAAAATTGTTTGCTAATATTGACACAAAACTTAAAAATGCTAAGATTAATTTTTAGGGGCAAAATAATTGATAAATGATCATAAAACTTCGTTCAAATTCATCTACCGAAAAATGGGAAAACGAACAAAAGTTTGGGCGACCTTTTATTATTCTAATTTGACAAATCTTAAAATATATCGGAAAATTTAGGGTTAGGGAAATCGGAAAATTATCCAAACTATGAAATGGATGTCAAGCTGATTTACCAGTCTCTATTTCACCACATGTGTGTACTCTATAAGTACAAACTCTTGAAGTTCTTGGAAAATAAGGATATGAGTGAGCTATATATGAAATGGATTTTGTGAAATTGCAAATCCAATTCATAAACTCAAAATTTAACATTCTAAAGAAGTTAATAAGGAAAATTCATTTTTTCCAGTGTCCTAACAAGAAGGGCTCTCGTGTGAGTTGGAATAGCTAGAGAGCGAGTCCGCTGGTTGTGGATAGTTGAACGGCCATCAGATATGGTGGTTAGCTGCGACATAAGCAAGCCTAGCTTGGTGAATAAGCAGCCCGAACAAACAACGACCACATAACAACGCGGAGTAATAGATTGAATGACTTCTTTCTACAAGTTAAAACACTCCATGTTCAAGACGATGTCGTGACAAGGCGAATAAGACCGTCTTCAAATAAGGCTAGTTACTGCTGCCTTGCTGTTAGTCAAATTAGACCAAGGCTAGGTCCTTAGCTAACAATTACGGCGTGGAAGAGAACTTGAGACCTCACACCACGTAATATCTCCAAGAATAACCATAGTAAACTAGAACAGGGGTCGGGAATCTACGGCACGCGTGGCATGCAAAGCAAAATTCTAAGGTTTACAATTAAAATTTTTCATTTACACATAAAGTAAAATAAATTTTTAAACAGTTTTTATAATAGATCTTAAAGGCAATCAAATGTGCTTTTAACTATGCGCAACCATTTTTATTTAGTATTGTGCCGATATTGAAGAGTTGGCTAAAGTTATCAAAGAGTCAAGCACTAATTACTTATATGATTTTTTTATTGCTAATTATAATTTTACTTATTATTGTATATTTATGTAAATGTGTATATAAAAATTAAATAAATTATAAAACAATTATGTCAATTTTGGTTTGGATAAATATACATATGAGGTTGGCACTCGAGATGATTTGAGAAGTGTTAAGTTGGCACGCCGTTAGCATAAGGTTGCCGACCCCTGAACTAGAAAACAAACTCTGGCGCTCCATCGTTGCCCACGTCCAAATAGATACGGCACTTTGATGATGATGAACAAGAAGGGCAAGGAGGATAAGGGCCTCAGGCGTATAATTTATTTAATAAAGCTCGTCTTATATTGCGTACCTGTATTAGGTATTGGGTGTTTTGAAGAGTATGTATCAAAAATGAAAGAATAATAAAACACTCGATTACTTAAAAAATCCAAAATTATTTCATTAAAAGTATTCCATTTCAATTCAATTATTTTATAGGCAACATACACAAACACACACACATACACACACACACCCACACATATACACACACTTAAATCACATGATGATTATGATGATGAGTTGATGATGATAATGATGATGAATTTATTTTTCAAAACATTAAAAACTTGGAAAAGAAAAAAATACCAAAGAAGCGCGCTAAAGAAAATATTAATAATAATTAAAGATATAATGTATAAAGTATTTTAAATAAAAATTTCTCGAATCAAAATTAAATATAAAAAATTTTCAGATTTAAAAGTAAGATTTAATATTTTCTTTTTTTCTATGTTTGGGGAAAATATAACAAAAAAAGTTATGATATGAAATTTCTAAAATACCCCAAGCATTTCCTTGAATAAAAAAATGGCAAAATTAAAATTGACAAATTTAAAAATTGATTAAGTTATAGGTAAAAATTGTATACCAAAATGAGCTAAAAAATAAATTAAAATACATTCATATAGAATATCATTAAAATATAGTGACAATTTTACCTCCAACTAAAATAGAAAATATTTATCAAAAATTGCAATCTTGAGAACACAAAATAGCTATTTCTTCAACAAATAATAATTTAAACACTGTAAAAATATCGTTTCTGCGACTATATAAATCAGCATTAATTACTATGAGTAATTTCACTACTTAATATTGTGATATGAATGCTATTATACTAAATTTACCATCAATTTTCTACTACATCAAAAGTTTTTTCAATACTTGAAATTGTAATCTTACTATTTTACTTAGTTTTTTAAACAAGTATATAGTATACTTTACTACTTTCATAACATTTATGTTTTATTACTCTAAAAACGAAATAATCATTGGACAAATCATTTTTGAAGCAGAAAATATCACTACTCAGGAAACTAAGAAAAAGGTTTTTTTGTGACGAAACTTTAGGATATTTAAATATGCAGGGCCGGCCCTAGTATTCGCGGGGCCCTATGCAAAATGGATTGCGCGGGGCCCAGTGTGGGTAGGAAAAAAGATTAAAAGTGAGAAATAAGATTTTGAAAAAAAGAGGAAGGATTTGTTTTATTACTTTTTCATTAACACAAAATGACGATCAAAGTAACTTTACTTTGCGAACCTTGCATTTAGCGAAATCATACAATATATCATCAAAATGAAAAATGAGAAGCGCCGGGCCCACTGCAGCCGCATAGGGCCTAAGGCCGGCCCTGAAAATATAAATAAAAAATGGCCAAAAATTTATAAAATAAAATTCAATTTCCTAGTTTTTAATGAAAAAATATGTTAAAATATAGTTGCTTTGAAATTTTAATTAGACATTTTAAGTTAATTTTCTTTATGAAATTATCAAAAAATATCAGAAATACTATTTGAATAATATTATTTAGTATTTATTTCCCATTTTGGGTAATAATATAAACTTTTAACATATCTCATGAGGATATCCTAATCGTCTATCCCCATGTATAAAATACACACCCTTTTGCGAAGTGATTTGGCTTATATAGCAAATTCGATGTCATCATACATGGAGTTAACGGTTAAAGCGTTGGATAGTGCTGTCCACCCTCATCCCTGAGGCCCACTCGCATTCAACTTATTAAGTGACCCAAATTGTCGAAAACGGTCTTGGATTTGCTTACTTTATGTATTGACCGCATTCCAATCTTCCTATATATACCTAACATATCGCATGCGAGTATCTTATTTAATTTTTATATTTTGCTCCAAATTACCATCTAAATTTTCGTCTAGTTCAAAGTATTTTAAATTCATCTATTTTGTCTTTTTGAGCATACTTTAAATACTTTTAATTAATGCAATTAAATACTTATTGATCGTTGTGGCCATTATTCCTTCATTCCCGAGTCTTGACTCTTATTGGGCGCCCAATGCAAAAATATGAATAATCCCCTTCAATCTCAACTTCTGAATATGTCTGTCATGTCATGAGCATGTATCTTACCAGAAATTCGTTCCAATGTTTTATCATTCTTTGTCCTAAGATATTTTTTGGGTTAAAAAGTTTAGTTTTGCTTGTTAATAAGTTTATTTAGAAATCTGGGATTGTATTTATCTAAATCGAGATTAAAGTACTTCCAATGATCAAAATATGAGGCATACGCTTTGAAAAAAGCTTATATACAAATATATGTGAGAAATATACGTCATTTAATAGTTATAGCGGTAAAAGAGAGAAGACTTATGTCTTAGTGAAGGCATGTTAAAATTTTGCGAATAGCTCTTTTTTGAAGACAGCCTAAAGGGGGCAAGAAACTTTGCTGAAGACCGACAAATATGAGGGGCTCAGGACAGATGTTTCAGTGATGCCCTAACTGCTTAGTTCGGCCCCAGTGCTCAATGCCATTTTGAAAGAATAATCTTACACAAATGGGTGACAGATTTCATATCATACAATTACATCATCATTATACGTGTTTTACTATGAGAAGATTTTAACGTTAAAATTAAAGTCCTTTTTGTGAAGGAACTGATCATGACTATACTTTGAAAGTTAGCGTTTCAACTGTTGCTCTGTTTGATATTGGAGAACGTATATTCTCCCCTAAGGTTTGAGTGGCTCACTTAAGCAGTCATCAATAAAAATTGGTGATCTTTTTATATAAAATTTCTTTGAGGATTTTCTTCAATAAAAATTATGCGATAATGTAAATTTATTTGAAGCATTTCTATGACAGAACGTGAAATTTTTTAAGTTTTCGAGAAGAAAATGAGAAAACTTTTGATTCTGATTTGCCAACTATACTTTTACCATTATCAGCTTCAAGATTTTTAACATTATCATTACTCTCATCATCACGAGAAAGAAATTTTTGCGCAAGTTGATAAACAAAATCCTTCAGGTTTTGAGGTATATAAAGATCTTTGTGAATTTGATCAAGTTTAATCAACACTGACTAAGAGATGATTTAGAAAATTTAGTGGGGACTTATGAAAGATGGGTACTCTTGTTCAAGTTGCAATCTTATAAAGGTAGCGCTTTCAACGGTTAGACTGCATATCAACCTAACACTATTTTATCAATACAAATGTTAATAAACAACACTAAAAAGCCACTAAAATAATAATCGTGTAAAATAAAAAGCAAATAGAGCCTTTAAAAGATTAAACGTATTTACAAAACCAACACTTAATAAAGTGAGAAAAAAATAGCGTTTGAAATTGTGTTTAGGACCTAAACGCTATTTTTTAGAGCGTAGTTCTAAAATTTAGAATACGCTACCCTATCACTTCGATACTCTCCCCATACACAAGTAAAAAAGGCTAAAATGTTTTTTAAGTTTCCCACATTTTTTTATCTTGCTAAAGTTATTTTTGTCTTACCATTGAAAAGGCTGAGAGTATAGGCTAGAAGACCAACAATCAAATCTTCATTATTAACGAAGCGCTTGAAAACTTTAGCAAAAACGAAGCTTTTAGAGTTAGAATCTTTAGGAAGCGTAGCAAAACTTACGTATGGAAGATACTGAATATTCTTCTAAAAAATTTTCAAAATGCAAATTATATTAAACTCGCCACAAAAATCTTAAATCTGAGAAAAAGAAATTGAATCTCCATGGAAGATGTCCATTTTTAGATTACTGTAGCTTTAATGATACAAAAAAGGTCTATAATATTATTAATCATTTCAATTTAAGAAATTCAGTAAAATTGACTTTTCTGAGACTTTTTTAAAATATTTCCACTACAAAAGTATCATCATTTTTTTGCTTTTTTCAAAATCGGCAAAAAAAATTCGCGTTTAAAATTTATAATTTAAATTATACGGCATGGTATATCTATAACAAAAATCCAATTTATTGAGACAAGAAAAATTTCATTAAACTGGAAAAAGAGTTTAATTGTCCCGGTTTTTAAAAAGAAAATGCTCAAACTAAAGATGTATTAAGATTTTTGAACACGGTTTAAAATTGATATTGGAAAAACGTATAAGAGTGATTATGAAAATAAAAGTTAAGTTGATTCTATTTTCACCGTGTGACATTTGATAGAAAAGACATTTGAAGGCAACCTGGCTACTTACTGCGGTTTCATTGATTTTGGAAAAGTCTATGATCGTGTACCAGAGAAGTAGTTTTTTGGTATCTGAGAAAACGAGGTATAACTGAAAAGATGATAAATTGTAATGGAGACCTATTGTAATGTCTGTCAAAGACAGCAGTAAGATCAATAGAAGGAACCTCAAGAGAGTTTGAGTTAAGGTTGGCCTATATCAAGGTTAAGCTCTGAGTACACTCATGTCTGCAATCACTTTTGATGTGTTTACAGAACACTTAAAACAGAAAATCTCTGGAAGTTATTGTTCGCTGGTGATTTAGCTATTGTGACGTAATATAGTGACAAGTTACAACAGAGATTAGTCCCTTGGCAAAAGAGTCCAGAAAAATTTGGATTGAAAATGGAGAAAAGAAGATAGGAGTTATGGTGTGAAACGAGCAAGAAAAAGAAAGGATACTCATCAACGACGCACGTGGAAATAAGTTGGGCTAAGTGAACACTTTAAAATACCTTGGCTCAGTAATTAACTTTAAGAGGAAGTTGCGAAAAAGATGTGCAGGCGAGAATTCTCGTGGGCAAAATTAAAGGAGGTCAAACCAGTGATGACGGATAAGAAAATGTCGATGAAGCTGACAGAAAAGAGCTACTCCTTTTCGGCAGAGAAGAGCACGTCCTGCTGCCCGAGCGAGAGGTACGAAGAAATAAGATGAAGTTACATCGGGTGTTGCTGGTTAATTCACAATCGTCTACGCGGATGGAGACACCGTTAACCCGGCAATGGCAGTCTCCCCGTACTCCTAACATACGGACACGCTCCAAAGACCTAAGTACTGTTTTTTGTAGACCGAGACTCTCCCAGCAAGCTATGCTAGTTTTTCATGAGAATAGGATGGTCTGGGCTCCAGACGTCATTCGCCCAACTAGTACTCCTACCGTTACTATGCCAACTCCTGGTATTCCACTATGTATAGGGGGAGGGGGTGCACTCCAAAAAATAGACAGTCCCCTCCTCCGCCAAATTCGTTTCTCGGAAACTGATTCCCAAGAATCAGGCATTGGTCCATCAAGGCCTGATAGTCCGGTCACGGACATGGAGGAAAAAATCCCCAGCGTCAGCTTTCCCACATTAAGCCAAGTGGAAGACGTGCTAGTTGCCCTTCAAAGCCCCACTAGTCAGCCTAGTCTTGAGGCCTCACTGACCGAGGAGCCCACACGAGAGTCAACTCCTGGTGCATACCTGTCTGAGGACAGAGAGTCGAGGGACCAGATCCAGGTTAATAGCCCTTTGGCCCTAGATGCCCTATTGCCGCCAGATCTGACAGGTGCCAGAACCAGAGCCCGACTACCTGCTCCAGCGAGACGAAGCATTACCATTGAAGGACCTCTCCGAATGGGAGAGATTTATTTTCCTACATACTCCACCCGAATGGCGTACCTTTTTCACACAACGCCTCTCAGGAGATGATCTTCCCGAAGAAGAAAACGGGCCCTCGCAAGATTCATGCTATGAAGGCTCCCAAGAGCCAATAGAGATAGAAACAAAGACCAAGATGTCCAAGGAAGAAGATGTCACGAGCGACTCACAGAAAGAGGTTTTTCTGAGAGTGGCACTAAAGAACCACCACAAGATGAAAAAGGGGAAAATGACAAAAAGGCTAATGGCTCCATCATCAATTGCTTGAATGTAGAAAGTTGGGCTAAACTTTTTATTAAAGACACAACCTCTTTACAAGAGGGATTAACTCAAATGGTAGAGCGCCCGCTTGGCATGCGGGAGGTAATGGTATAAAGCGTCCCAGGACAATGAAATTATTAAGAACCTATTGAACCAAGATCATAAGAAAACCATGGAATATGAATAATTTCATTGTTTTCGAAAAACTCTACTATGTGGATGCCTCATACAAAGGAATTGGGATAGTTGCAGAAAATACGAATATCTCAATCAAAATCCTAGAAAAAGAGGAGTGGAATATCGTACATTTTGAAACTTTAGCCATTATTATTGGAAGGTTAATTTTCAAGGAACACGAAATAAAATCTGACTCCGTGACCAGTATCAACATCATTAAAAATCTAGGAGGAGAATCGGAAAAATGCCTAAAGCTCATTTTGATACTGAAAGAACAAAATGGGGAAAAGATTCATGATCTTAAAAACAATATCTCACACATTAGCTCAAAGGACAACCCAGCAAATCACCCTTCGAGATGCCCAAAATAAGGGGGAATATTGGGCTAACATCCAAGGGCTGTGGCTAAACACAAATAATAAAGCTACAACAAAAGTAATGCAAATTATCCAAAAAGGGTTCAAATTGCCTATGGATAACAACCTACGGGATAGCAGCTAAAGCACAGCAGGTAAATCGATTCGCATCCCCTCTCCCGCCTTGATGGAGGAAAAATCGGATACGTTGATCGAAAATCAGTTAACGGAAGGCTTCTGGTTACATTCCTAACAAGAGCATATAATTAGCCCGCACAATTTGAAAATACATTATTCTTTTCTTCAACTTCACGTTATGCTCCCACCCACCCCAAATCTCTTCTTTGTTTTTTGGTGGAGAGAACGGAAAAAATTATTATCATAAATAATTTAAAATTTTTCAATTTAGAACAAAATATTGGAGAAAAATCGCCAAGAAGATCCTAACAATTCAAGCAACATTCTCCCATTCATTTGTAAATTATATTATTTGTGACATACATATTTCAACTTTGTAAAAAAAATTTCCTGCTTTTTTATAAAAAAGCTTTCAGATAATTGACTTAGCAAAATTTATCTTCTGCTTTATTTTTAAATGAGTTTTTATATACTTAAAGCAGACTATTTTATCGGATGGGACACTGGTATCCCATTGTGCATGAAAGGGTTATGGCATTATTTACGACCGAACAAAGCAAACAAATTTAGTAATTGCTATTTTTAACTTCATTGAAAGTATGAGATCCTCTACGGTTCGTGGAGGAATACGGAAGAGTAAGAAATTTTATGGTTCTTTTTAAAAATTTTAAATTTCTCAACCCTTTGAGGACTAGTAGGACGTCGGTGTCTCAAGAAATGAAAACGTCTGCTTTAGACATATAAAATTCCATTGAAAAAGAAAGCAGACGAAATAGTCTTCAAAATTGTAGCCCTTAAAGGGTTAACGTGTTAATGTTAGAATATTGAATAATATTCAGCCTCTTACTCTTTCTCTTTCTTGAATTATTGTACACACAATCCATCATAACAAGAAGCATGACCTAAGCAAAATTTTTGCAAGTATTTTTTATCACGACAAGAAAAAAGATTATAAGTGTAAACTTACCACCATCAAAGTTCTGCTGAGCATTCTAAAATAAGATATAAGAATATCAGCTAACTAATTGAAAAATTAATTATTTAACGAAATAACTTACTATCTGCATAACCTTAAACTGACCAATTAACGAACTAACTATAAGTATCTGCTTAATTAACAAACTGGCTATCTAGATAATTGAAGCATTGACCAAAAGTTAAAGACGAGAGTAATCAGACGATCTGTAATGTAAAGCAGACGATTAGTATTAAATAGCATTATTAAAAGCATACGATCATATATTTATAAAGTCGACTCTGGTTGTCCGGTTAAGTGAGTTACTTTATTTAGTTAGTTAGTGAGTTTGTTAGTTTTAAAAGAATTTTATTATTGTACTGCATGTTCAACTAAATCAAGGCATAAACATCTTTTAAGATGCCCATTTGATGACGTGGCCATGAGATTTACCCCCTTCGTGAAATCGGCAAAAGGTGTACCCACTTCGGTAAATGGGCAATTTCACAAACGATGTGCAACCGAGTTGATTTTATGTCTCTTGAAACTGTTGTAAGATTTTGATTACAAGTTTATTTCGGTTTTTCATTTCAAAGAATTTATCAACCCCCAAAGGGCCAAAGTACTAGCCCTTGGCGATGAGAATAAATCAAAGAAGGTGGTACGTATAACAAGAAGGTATGTGTACAAGCTGTTTAAAATGTATGTGATCATTTTCCCTCGTCTAATTCACTCAGAGAGTGAGCACTGAGCAGGTATTACCACTATGATCTGCCTATTGTTCTTTTTTCTTGGGTTAAGTAAGTAGACTTTTAGAAGCAGTATTTTAGGAAGGGCTTCAAAAGCGCTATCCTTGATGATGCAAAAACCTTAGCAAGCTTGAACACTGGATGGCAAATTATATTTTCCATCTCACATATTTTTTCTAAGTGAGTGATTTTGCAAAACATAAAAATATTGATATCAATAGAATGAAAGTTAACGATTAAATTGTTTAGTTTCATGACGAACATCGAACTTTGAAAGTTTAGGTGGGATTTTCTTTGGAAAAATAGTGTGTTCCTTTTTTTAGAAATTGTATCCGACAGTGGAAGGAAAAAGGATTCCTCAATTTTTAACTTCTTTACTTTTTCACTTGGCATTCTTTTTATGATCAGCTTCGATACGAAGGTTGATAAAATGTGATAAAGCTACAACGAAAATGTAGTCTTTTGAGTAAGCCATAATAATTAATCAATGTTGAATCTTATCATAAAGTAAGGCCTAGATTTGAGGAATCTTGCAGTGAGTATATGATATTTAAAAATAGATTGCATATTTAAATTCTATGTAAAATTTGCATCATCTTGATGTGTCGTCACAAGCCATACTTTGAATTCATACCAGTATGCTGTATACTTTTGCTCGAAAAATCATAACTCGCTAAAAGGGGAAATAAATGCCAGCTCTAACCCAGTGGTTCCTAAACATTCTTAGCTTGATACTCAATTTATCATGCTCCAATAAGCAAAAAATGTTCCACATAGATATATATGAGTGTATGAAAACACTAGGGATATTTTATATTTATTGTATTTGAGCACTGTTACAGTATAGTTTACATTACATACTGACTATTTTGACGCTAATTCTAACGCCAGGTACCGCAATGCTTTCATGATTTTCAGAATTATTAACTTCTTTTTCTCTTAACCAACCCCCCATTATCCCCGAAAAATTGATAAATTACATCCAAGAGGTAAATTACCCCCAGTTTGGAAAACACTGCTCTAACCTTTCTCATGATGAGTCGTTTTTAGAGGTGAGCCAGTTGTTATACGATGAACAAGGGGCAAGGGGGACATTTATGCCCTCCCTCCCTCAGATAAACTAATCTTATAAATTTTTTAATTTAATTTCTAATAAAAAAATCAAAATATTTAAAACACTTTTTAAGATTTATAAAAATATTTATTTTCAGAATTGAATTAAGGTCTCCTAGCAAAAATTCGTTTAGTTTTTGGTCCTCCTTCAAAAATTTCTGATTCCGTCCTTGGCGATGAATGTCAACAACGCGTGCGCAAAGATGCATATGCATGCACGCAGTGGCGGATCCAGAAATTTCTTATAGGGGGGGGGGCAAAATCTATTTAAATTTTTTGCAATTTTGCTAAGAGTCTTCAGAGAATACGACATATGTATTATGTCTTTTAAAATCACTAATTACCTATGTTTTCATATTTTTAACATGTAATCAACTACCAACAAGTATTGTTTTAGGAAAAAGCAAAATTAATAAGGGTAATTTTCGAGCCATTTTTCATAGGGGGGCCTCTTTTACATCATCAACATCATCATCAAAGCTCCATTTGCTTCTTTAGACAAAGTGCATTTTTATTGCATATACAATACATTATATTGAATGAATTTTCCTACACTTTCTGTTGTTGCGCGTATTGTTTTGTGTATCATGGCAACACGTGATGTTAGCAAGCGTAGCTTCAGTCTTTTCTAACAATTTTATTTCATCAAGAACAGCTGCTAAAAAGCAAAACCGTCAATGATATTGCAATTTTAAACAGCTTATTAAGCATTAATAGATAAAATTTTGTTTTAAATCTAACACCATAAAAATTCAATGCATAAAAAAAGCATTTAAATTATATTCTTTGTCAAAATGAAATATGTACTTATGTTTTAAGTTGGGCGGTTAAGGGCTTAAATCTAAAATGGCGGGTTTAAATTAGAAATTTTGAGTGGGTGCGGGACCGGGGCAAAATAATAAAATGCGGGGCAGGGCGGGTGTGTGCAAATTTTTGAACCCGCGCAGGGTTCTAATGCACAGTATCTTTGCAAAGAGCCGAGCCATATATGCATGCCTCTGGTGCTTTGTGTACTTAACCTTGGATTATTTTAAAGAAAAATTCAAGGCATGAACCTTGAGAAGATATAAAATAGTCATGGTATATAAAAATTCAAGTTTACATACGCAAAAATAGTATTGTATAAATCAGTATAGTCACGATACTGTATAGTATTGTATAAAAAGTAGACAGGAAAAACAGTATTTACCTGATTTGATTTTGCGTTTTAAAAAATACAAAGATTAAAGAATAAAATATCAAGAATATTTTATTGCAATTGAAAATTTTATTAAGATGAATCTAACCAATATAAATTTCACAACTATAATTTCGTGAGTAGAATGCCTTTTTCACAGAATGTAGAAGAGAGTTATGGTGACTCCTTTTTATCCCATTTTTAAAATCCTATTCATAACTCTTTTTTGTTTCATGAAGAAATCGATCGTCTGCCTAAACTAGTTACGCAATATACATTGGTTTCATCTTTTAAATCAGCTTAATAAAATTTTTTTTATCTTTTTTTTCTTTTTAACATACATATGTTAAAATACATATGGAAATGAGAAAAGCGAATTTGATAAGATAAAACAGAATTTAGCGAATTTCAACAAATAAGCAAATTTAGTGCTCAACTTGAAGAAAAAAGTCATAAAATATAGCATTTATTATAACTTGTATATAACTAATTTTGTTTATATTTCAAAAGGTACGGTAAAGGTACCATGGGGCATTGTCATCGAGAAGGCATAATTACGCCATTCAATCGAACTATAAAGAAAGGAGGCTTGATGCGGGATCGAACCTAAGACCTAAAGTTATCGAAACCCGGTAACTAACCAAACTTACTCATACCCGCCATTATAAGGATTCAAGGAACAATTTTATTTGGCAGTGTAAAATCAAAAATCCAATTAACTACTATATGAAAGATATCATTTGAAAATAATGCTTAGATAAACTTTTGATCACGTCATTTTTTCACAGAAAAAAACTTAATTCTTTTGGCTGCGCGTATACGAAGGAGCTAGTGATGGAACAATTAATAATAGCAATCTGGAATAGTATGGATCGTATTTTTTTCAAGTATCGGTCTCGGAAGTTTGAACCTTCACTTTAAATTTTGCCTGAAAATGAAAAATCAGCTTTTCTGAATTTTTAAAGAATTTCTTTTAATAAATTAAGGGTATTGTAAAAGGCACTTATATAAGTTTAATGTTATACAATGTTGAGTACTATAAGCTTATCTATTTTTCTGGACCATTAAATTCCAGCTACTTTAAAAATAAAATATATGAAATGCCTTACACATGTATTTTGTGGGGCTATCTAGGAGTCTATGAAAAATTTCTCATCAGCCATATTTTACAGAAAGAACAGCTTGAAAGGTATGCAAGCTTAATAAGATTGTAGAACTCGAGTAAAAAACATTGCAAATGGAGTATAGTGTCTTGAGTATCGATTTTTGAAACAAATTCTTCAACATTCCGTCTTTCAATTTTTGAAAGATAGATCTCTTATTTTTTTACCGAGACAACCGGTAACCATGTACTTCCTTCCTTCAAGCACTGCATTCTCTTTCCCTTTTCAGGATATGTCCAAACGAGTTTTATTCCTTCTTCGTTCGATTTTAACCAGCACACTAGTAGCTTTAAAATGTGCTATCAATTCTGATGGAAATGATTTATTACGGTGTCATCAATTAATACCTTTTGTCATAGTACAACGCATCTCAAAGCTGTCATTCATTTTATAAGATTATTCTTTACAAATGTTGTTTGAATTTATGATAAATTTCGCTTTCACCGCTTTTCATATCCGTTTTTCAAATATACTTTCACAAAGGTTCAATAAATGTTCTCACGCTCTTCTTTTTCCACGATAATTTTAACATTCCAAAATATCGCCTTACTCCTTTTCAAACATTTAATATAGCTTCTGTTCTCCACATCCAATTTTAATTCTTCTGTCTTTTAATTGTTAACATATTTAACCTTCAGCTTTCACCATGCCTATACTTATTTTCCTGAATCTAGGAGCTTTATTGCATTTCATTCGTATGATAGTATCTTACACTTCATCCAGTTCTACATCTGTTTCAGCTCACTCCAATTTTTATGATTCTTATTTACTTCTTTATGCGTTAATTCAATTTCCACGACATAAATCGTTCAATCTGTTTAATCTTTTACTTTTGGACATTTCTTTTCCAGATGTTTCCAGCACCACTTTGACTGACAATATCATTACCGCGTATTAATCTGCAATATTTCAGATTTTTGATTTCTCTCCATTTAAACAATATTTAGTCTATTAGAGTTTTCTTCTGTGCACTAATTTTGTAATCGATGTTTGTCTTTTTTTGTTCTTTGTATCACAAAAAATAACTCTTTTCTTTGTGCTACATCCAAAAATAGAGCATTGTTTTACTCGCAGAATGCTCTTCCTAGCGCTGACCCCTCAAATTTTGTTCAAATTTAAAAATGTTTTTCTTTCACTCAGCCAATCGCTGAAGTGTCAGGCTCGTTATCTTGAATAATAGTTTTTTCCTCTAGAACCATTGTTCTTCAGAGTTAGACGAGCTTGTTCTAACGGAGTCTACAGGGGGGGGGGGGGGGGCTTTTCAACTCTAAATTGTTAAGATGAAACAAAGCGGCGTTGAGAAAGCAGATTTAGAGATTTGCTATCTGAAGCTATATTGAGATGCTTGCGTCATTTTGCGATCATATTTTGAAGATCATCACACTTACTAACATTTATTCATTCCAAACTCATATGGTAGTATCGAAGTTTCATGATTTCTACTTTGCTAACCTAAGAGAAGTTATTTTAGTGGGTGAATATTGATGTGTGAAAATTTCTTTTTAGTTTTAACGAACACATTTATAGGTATAGTTTCTAATATAATGTGATATTAAATGAATATTGGTAAATTTATTTAAAAATAAAAATCAATTTTTCAAATGCCTCAAAGGTCCAAATCGGCAAACTGAAACAAATTCCTTTATATAAATTTGTGTATGTGGTCATGCAGAATATCACGTTTATTTATGCATTAAGAAAATGAATTTGTAATTGGAAAGACTTTTAATGGCAAATTTATGGTGTGGGATGTGTTTTAACTAAAATAAGAAAAAATAGAATATATGTGTAATGTATAGGCTCGCTATTGAACTTAAAAAAAGTATTCAGCATGTACGAAATTAGTGGTTCAAGGTATTAATTGAAACATTTTTAAGGAACTTCAATTTCAAAATTTAGAAAAATGTCTTCCTAACAAAACAATGAGTGGTAAAGGTGTTCTATTCAGCGAACGTGTTTGATTAAAAAAGAAGAAAATGTGATCAAAAAAGTTTACCTCAGATGCAGAAGTACGAATTTTATAAGGAGCTTTCTGTGTAAGAGCTTTGCAAATTGTGAATTTTAAGTGGCAACTAAAGAAGAGAGAGGTTTTGGTGAAAAAGCTGCAAGCTTGCAAACCTTAGAGGTGACGTAAAAGAAATTTGAAGCAAAATATCATTCGAAGAAATTCTTTCAGAAATTATTAGCTTCGATAGTGATTGATGTGTGTGCTTTATTTATGATACTTTTTAGCTCAAATTGAGTCTTTGTATAAATTCTCTTTCAAGCGGAAAAAGGTAGATAATAGCCATATTGGGCGCTCGAGGATACAAACCAAAAATGCATGGGATTAGAATTCATATCAAATAACCAAAGCGTAATACATCTCAAGGAGTTAAATGCTGTAAATAAGAAGTACTCAGCTAAACAACATAAACGTAGATGCACTGGTAATGGGAAAAAAGGCGATTCCTACATCATACCCTTATGCAGCAAAAAATAATTACAATCACACCATGCGATCTACGCAAAGCTTACTATTACTACTTCGCGTCTATATTATTATATCCATTTATTAAACCATGGGGTGACTATATAAGGCAGCGCACAAGCAGCCCGACTAAGTCTTTCTTCTTTTCCTGAATTTCTAATCTCCACGCAATTTTGCCTAAGCATCAAATTCCAAAAGTTGGAGTTATATTATAGCTTGTTAGAATTTTACAAAAAAGTTAAAACATTTAAAGAATTTCCTAATATTTGTGATTGGGCAAAAAAGATTTTGTATGTTTGGGAAGCATTTATTATTATGAGCAATTATTTCTTGTATGAAAAATATTAAAAGTTCAGAAAGAAATAGAATTATACTAATCAATATTTTGCGTATACAAAATTCACACATTGATGATGATATCAATGAAATATTAAAGTTCTAAGCAGTTCCAAAAGTCTCACTAAAAATTTAACATTGCATTTTAGACCCATAACTTTTAGTTTTTATTCTTTTTTAAATTAACACAGGTTTACTTCAGACAAATTGTTAAAATAATCTACTAAATAATACATCTTTAAAATAAACTCAATTTTGAAATGAAAAATACACTATTAAAACCTGTTAAAGGTCACAGTCGACGTGTCAATTTGAATAAAAGTATATCATCCGTTTATCTGAATGATTTTTATTATAAATCTGATTTTTAAATAGACTACATTTGATATTATTGGTTGATAATTGCTATTCGTATATATGTTTTTAGTAATTAAGTTTGTTACTTAAAATTAATATTTTTTCTTAAAACAAACCAAGTTTATCATATTATACTTTTTTGCGGCCCATTTATAATAGAATAAAGGTCAGGCCCACTATTAAAAAGGTTGAGAATCCTTGTTATAAGGGATTTCACTGCTAAGATCAACATAGCATACATTGTTTTTTGAATGCTTTGACCCGCAGCCATTCATTGATCCTCTCGTCTTTGCTCCATCATTTGAAATCCCTCTTCGGCTTCTAGCGCTCCATGGCGACTACTCTGAAAAGCGTAAAACCATATCCTTTCATTTTTGTTTAAAGCTTCATAAATTCTTTGAGAGTAGATTCGTTTTCAAGGTGTTTGCTTGTTCCTTATAATTAGCAAATGAATTAAGTGCCGAGAGTGTCACTCATCAATCACTTCATCAACTTTGTCATTATGGCTAACTAATGCCACGTTTTTTTTTAAAAAAATAAATGAATGCCAATAAAAAGATATCGAATTTGGGTTAGCGCAAGAAAATACGCAATCAGTGTTTCTTTTCGTGTCCTTCTTTGTCATTTAGAGTTTTTTATTCAATGAATCGCTTAAAGTATAAGGAAACATTCTGGATCCACACATCCATATTTTTAAGTTAGGGTTGGCTTTGTCCTGACTGTGCATGCATGAATGCATGAGACGATGGAGTAAAAGGAGACAATACCCGCTTTAAAATAAGTAAGTTTATATAAGAAAGAGGAGATGTAGTAAACTAAAGAAGGAATATAAAACCGATGTTCGATAGAATTTATTTAAACAAAAATAAAGATTGATTGGAATAAGTTAAAAGAGATGACTGAATAAAATAATTTTCTGCAATAAAATAATAACATTAATAAGTATGATGATGATCAAGAGGAAAAAAGTGTTTAAAAAAAAATAAAATATATAAACTCTGGAAAAAAATAAAGGATATATTAAGCAATTGGATTGGATGAAAATATTTAAATATTCTATAAAATTTGCATTTAAAATCATATATTAAGCGATGATTAAAAAAGAGAAAAAAAAGGTGGCAAATAAATATTTGTGCCATGTGTGATTTTTCTTTTCTAAAGAAGAATTAAATGAGAACAACAACAACAACATTACTTTGTTCCAGAGGCAAAGAAGCATCATTTGCACAAGGCATCTTCATTCGAGAGAGAAGGACTAGAGTAGAAGTAAGAGGTTAAACATTTTTCGCGTCATGTGTGTGTGTGTATTCTGCGTACACATATTTGCAAACTTGTGTTCAGTAAACGGTGAATGTGACGTAATGTATTTTGGAATAGGATGACGTGATTTTGGCCAACGATTTTAGAGAGCGTTTAGTCATTAAGGGACAACTTTCGAAACAAAGGATAGCCAATTTTCTGGCTATCGGAACAAATGCTTCTATTGCGTCATCTGTTAAGTTCACACACCCATTCATCAACACTTCCTGAAATAGAGGCAAGATTATTATCGATATTATTAGAATTAATGTCTTCTACATTTGTTTTACAATGTCATTTAATCTGGAATCAATGTTTTCATGATACTTCAAAGTTATCCAGAAAAAAGGCCTCAAAAAGAATTATTAACAAAAGCTGGATTCCACTGTGCTAGTTTTTAATCTCGTTTTCTTCCTTGAAAAATTCAGATGTCTTTACGGTTAGGTAGTGCTTTGGCTATGCGATTCTAAAGTTGTTACAATAAAGCTAACCACTCGCCATTAAAGATGATCAAAGTTGGGGTGTTCGTGTTAAGATTGTATCTAACTGTCGATGGGTTATTAGTGCGATGAAAAAAGCAGAAAAACCCTAAACCCAGCTATTGATTGTCTAATTAGACCATGTGATCAGATAGGATGAACTGCGAACGTCCCAAACAAGAGAACAACCGCTAAAGATCAATTGAAAAAGATAAACTTTATTAAAAATTGCAGCAATAGCGGTTTTAAATTTAATGTATTTATGAGATATAAAAACTTGTTTCAAAAGAACATTAACTTATCATGTAACATAAATCAAAGAATTTGAAGTAAAAAAAAGCATTGATAAAGTAACCTAAATATTATAGAAAAATGAAGGACAATACAAAAAAAACAAGAAAAAAAAACATGATGGAAGGAAGCAAGCGACAGATCAATGATCAATGAATCAAAATATTCATAAAAGAAACCAGGAACAATGATACTTCAAGATGCTAGGCTTGCGTATATCACTTCCAAAAGATTCTTCAGGATTGGAAAAAGTGGAGGCGTGGAAAAGTTTAGTATTTTCCAAAAATAAGAGGAAATAAACAGGCAGAATAAATTTAAGAATCAATGAATATTTATTTTCATATGACAATACACAAGCACTAACATCTCTACCGATAGTGATATTGGTAAAGGAGGTACTGCCACCAATGTTCTCCATAAGACGGGTGGCCAAAACCAATATCAGTGAACACATATTAATTTCGCCCAAAACTAATATGAGTAGAATCCAATCCTTTATTTAATTTTTGCAAAATAAGTCTTAGCGTTTTGAGTTTTAGAACTTTCAGCCAAGTTCTGAAATAAATTCCCAGACTGTTCCATGATTTCTATGAGTATGCTTGTCAAAATTTCACTGACATAAATTACTCCACAACGAATGGCATTCCAGTTTGAATTTTAATAAACGAAAAAGGTTTTGCTTTTACATATTTCAACTGATGATTCTGCGTAACTGCTCTCATAAGTTGCATGTGTCCACTTTCGAAAGTGAATAGCCGAACAAATAATACCAAGAAAAAAATAGATGCCCCTCGTTTTAAAACTTCTGACAAACTTTTTGATGAATGTCTCGATTCAGAATTAAATAGCAATAAAATCAAAATCAAAACAACAGTGTAATCATTGACTCTTTGCACGTCAAGATGGTTTTCATCGATCATTTGCACAGAACGTGAGAAAAGCTTCAATGCTTTGACATCAGATGCATATACAAGAAATAATTTTTTTATTTTTTTGTTCAACCATAGCATTCAATCCACGGGTATTCAAAAATTAGAAAAAAAAATTTTTAATGGCGCTGTAACTTCCTTATTGAAACTCCTTAGAAATTTAAAATGTTTTAAATTTTAATGAATCTAGTCGTCTTAAAGTTCTTCATCTAAGTTGCATGGGTGTTAAACTCAAATCACTTGCGGGCAGCATTTCTAATATTTACAGCTCCTGCGGGCTGGATAAAACCATAGGATTCAAAAGACACACAAAAGCATAATTTGAAAGCAAGAATAACAGAATAAATTGTTTTTTTGAATAAAGTTTATATTCTTAATTTTTCTTTTGCGATTTTCTCGAAAATTGTCACCGCCTTTTTTTAAACAATTTTATCCAAAGTACGAGTTACAAGCAGAATTTGTCAAAATGTCATTTATTTGATCAGTCATTAGTCCTGTTCTCCTGTTCTTTGACTTATGAATATTTATTACTGAAAAATTTTGCTTACAAAGATAAGTTAAAATTTCTAAAGCCAATGAAGTTATTTTCGGATATTTAGAAATAAGATATTGAAAAAATCAACTAATTAAAAAATTTGTTTTCATTTAGAATTTTTTTTTGTTTTTTGATTTCCAGATGAACATCTGATAATAATTCTGATGCATTGACTGTAAAAAAGAATGTAAATATGGAAAACTTAACGTTCGACGCATTGAATATTTTCTCGAAAATACTCGGCGGGCTGTACTGCAACTCTTGGCGAATCCAAGTGGGGCCGTGTGTTTGAAATCCCTGGTATAGAGAGCACACTAAAGAAAGTATTGTTAAAGACTTTATTTTTTATGATTGATAGGCATGGCATTAGTTTAATTGGAATAAATTAAGTGAATAAAAAACTTGCTATTATGCAAAGTAAATCAAAATTTTAATTCAAAGAAGAGGTTAATATTTTGGAAAACAAGAAGTGATGAATTTAAAAGACACCTATTCTGAAGTGTTCAAATGTATTTGCTCATATGTTAAATCTAAAGCGGAAACTAGAAGTGAAGATTTTGGAAAAACTAAACTTGCTTAAAAAACCTACCCGTGAATTACATACATGAAAACAGAAATACAAGTATAGTTTAATTTCCTAATGATAAAATTATGGTAAATTGGAGTTAATGTTTACTAATTAAAAGTCAAGAAGTTAACGAAAACAAAATGGCGATAATATTCGTTTCTACAAATAATAATATAAACATATCAATGGAAATAACTTATATATATATATTTCATTTATAATTGTATAAAATGTTACCTTCATTTTTTTAGTTAAATTTTGTTAAAATTGCTGTTGTCATGGACATACGTTACAAAATTCTAAAAATTTGGTAAAAATATGTACGTTTTGTGCTCACAAGCATAGTTATAGAGACTGAGAGATATCTGGTAAATATATTAAGAAAATTTTTTCTAGAACCATTTTAATGGTCTCAGCTTAAACACACAATCGCTTTTTTCTAAATCTTATGAGCATGACATTTTTGTAAGCAATTTCAATAGGGTCGTTGCGGGTACCCTTAAAAATATTAGCTTTACAAGAGACATAGTAGCATGGTGAAATCTTTAATCCCCTTCGTGCATATTTTGTTCATAATTCAATTAAGTATGGTGTTATCAGTAACAATTATGATCAAATCGAGTATTTTTTCAATACAAATGGCTTTTTCTTCAAACAACATTCTATTTCACAATATCTACTGTCCACCTCACTTTCTTCTAATTCAATTTACTTTATCGGAGAATTTTCTAGCCTTCCATCTATAATAATATGTGTACTTTAAATTTCAACGTTTTGATGGGCGATTTTCATCATCATCATCATCATTCCATTTTAAGAGCCATGATTAATCCCAGCAGGCTAGCTAAGAAGAATCATCAGAGATGACAATTAAACAAACTGATTCAAGTAATCTTGATTTTGTGTCTCCAGTACAGCCTGTCTTTTTCATCACTAAGTTTAAGTCCTAAACTTTTCATATCTTTCTTAATATCATCCACCCGGGTTAGTTTAGGTCTACCTTTCTCTCTTCTACCGAAGCTTAATTCTAAATCATCGCTTATAAGCTAATAGTTATTTCTTCTGGAAACATGTCCAAACTATCTCAGTCTTTGCAATTTTAATGTTGAATTTTTCAAAGTTGATTTCTGCAGGCTTTTTAAGTGTTTTTTTGAATTTTTGAAAACAACAATACATATAAAAAAACATATACTGGGTGCAATACGCCCAGGATCAGGCACGTTATTAGACCATATCTATATAGCATCAAATATTTTTAAATCATTTATCCTTACTATATCTGTCAGATCCCAATATTTTATTGTTAGCCTTGAATTCGAAAAAGTCATATTTAATTCCAAATATTAAAAATTTTGATTGGTTTTGTCATTTAAAGAAATACTTTGATAATCCAAAACGTTTGCTCATTATATAAATACTAAAACTGCTAAAGAAATATCTGTTTCGACAAAAATACTAGTTATTGATATATACAAAAATTTAATAAAAAAAGTACGATTTTTATCATGAAAGCCTGAAAAAGGATCTTGGAAATACAAAGAGCAAATATACGTTTTATAAAATTAAGGCGAACACTAAGATTAAAATATTAAAACATCACTACTATTTCACAACTTTTTGAATGTAAAGAGGCATTAAAGAAAACACGGGAAAAAATTAATAAAATTAAAAAACTTCCAATTACAATTGGTGGAAGAATTGAAAGGAATGAGAAGTTTGTGACAGACTTTTTTAATGAACATTTTTGCTACCAAATATAATATTGTGGATAATAATCCTTCTAACAATGAATTCATTACATTTCGACATATGTTAACTGTGGCCAATAATGTTGATTTTTGTAAACTTGGTTGTTGGTGGGAGTATGCATGTGGCTCATGTAAATGTTCAATAAGATAGGGGAGAGCTCCCTTGTGCTACCCCTGTACGTGTCTGGCGTGAATGTGAGAGGGTAGTGTTATGTTTTGTACTTTTTCTTCTTCCTCTTCTTCAATAAATAATGGCCTCAGCTGGCAGATATCTTGTTATCAGCATACCAGTGGCGATCGAGCTAATATATAAGGGCTATTATAAAATAATTCCACACACTCTCCTTACTACAAGCTGATTTCAAAAACAAGGTCCTAAAATGAACTGCTTGTGGTAATAAAAAATATATTTCATTGTAAATACGAAATACACCACTATTTCGATTAGAGCTTTCACACGTTTTTTATAGTAATGGCAAAAATTGAGCTTAATAAATGATATTAGCATAGTGGATTTACTATAAACAAAATATATGTTATCTATAATGTCAATGAATGCTTTTTCGACAAAATTTTCAGGCGTCAAGCACAAATTTGATTAACATTGTGTGCACTCTAATTGCGGAAACTGAATCGAAAATTTTTATTTAAAAAAAAGCGAAGATATCACAGCGTGAGGAGACTTCACCGCCATTAGTTAATTCAAGATCAAACTATCAAACACTTGTGGACATCTATTTGAGAAACTGAAATTTTGAAACCACAGAGGATTATTGCCTTAGATTCTTCAAGAGTTGGCTTTCAATCTAAAACTAACGTTTTGAGGGATCCCAAAAAGGCATCACATTCCGATTACGCACAGAAGGACCAAAATAAATCCTGGTAAAAACCAAGCGAAAAGAAATACCAAGTAAGAAAGGCCCAAACCAGGGACTCAGTCTCACCCCATTTTGGAGATATGTAATTTCAATGAGGTATTACCAAATTTGAGAAATACCAAAATTGAGAAAAAAAAATCCAAGTCTCTAGATCTGCTCCTGAATCCATCTTTTTCAGTATCGTGATCTCAACACTACAAGAAGCGCTTGAAAGGGTGAATGAAAAGAATGATGGATGAATTACTCGTAGATTGTACTGACATTTGCCATTTGTCAACGTTTTTACGCCAGTAGAAGTCACCAATGTGTACGAAAAGTCAATGGCTTGCAAACTTTCAGAATTTTGTGCAAGATAGCGGAAAGATTTGTCCGAAATTCGCTTACAACCAGAAATACTCATCATCTTCAGGTAGGGGCAGTTGAGAGAAATACTGTTGATGCAGGAATCGTTACTAAGAAGAAAAAATTTTCACATAAAATGAAAAGAAATTTATTGGCATAAAAGAAGGCAACAAAATAATGATGAAAGAAAATTTAACTTAAAAGAATTTTATCTGATGTACAAATTCAACACCTGGAGGAAGGAGAATTTCATTATGATGAAATGGTATAAAAAATGACATGGGAAAAGAATGAACAAAGTTAGTAAGCATAGAATGATAGTCATGTAGAAAGGGTGAAGAAGACGTCAAAGTAAGATTGATAAAGTAAAGTAATGAGAAAGGAAGGGAGAGAAAAAAATAGGCAAAAAGGAAAAAGTGTCTTCTCTAGAAAGGTCAGAAAAAGTGATGGCAAGCATAGAATTGAGTTGTGTGTAAAAAACCCAAAATTATGTAGGAAAAGGGATTGCATAGGGAAAGAAAATAACATTGAAAAAAAGAGGAAGATAAAAAGATGTGCTGCATGTAACTAAGCTACCTTGAAAAGTTTTCATCACGAGGGCACAATTTTGGCGATGAAGTTGGAATGCGGGGATTCGAACTCGAGAGTAGTTTCCAACCATTTTGGAAGCGCCCCTCCTGGAAACAGGGGTTATACAGGAAGTCCTTGTATAACGCGGTTAATTGATTCCGATTAACGTCCACATAAAGGTCTATTTATAATGCGTTTCAATGAGACTGGGTCGCCCAAAAAAACTATAAATTAAAAGTAAATAAGTTATTTTTACATCATAAACTTAAAAAAATAAAAACCATGTTATAACAAAACCGCGCTAAGCAAGGACTTCCTGTAATTAAGAGTCTCTAATATCAGTGGTCTGGCAAAACCACGGGAGACAAGAAAATGATATACTCAGATTTCACATCTGCTTTATACTTAAATGAAAAAAATTTGAAAATTTTCGTAGTTTGAGTTTTTAATTCATTATTATTTTAAATACAATCAAAATGCAGGATTTGCACTGGCCATATGTTGTCGTATCAAAATGATGGATTTGCTTTCGTGCATCTCAAAAAAGGGCAGATGTATTTGATATAATATGAACAATATTGATACAAAAAATAATGTAATCTTTAGAAAAAGGAAAGACAAAATAATATTATATGTGGTGTCAGGTGGGCTGGGAAACCTATGCTTAACCCATTTAAAGCCAATGTTCCTATTTTGGAACATAAGTAATTTCATCTTCGTCTGCTTTTTTCAATGACTTTGAATATAAATCGTCTGCGTTTTTTTAGATATCGTCTGCTTTGCTTGGCCTTAAATGGCTTAAGTATAATAATGTTGCGTGAAAGTAGGTTATGAAACTGAATTAATTATTCGTGCACTTTATCTTTTATCCCGCACGCCCTCTAACCAACTCCTATATTACTTAACTATTCCTATATACAAGAATCAATATATCGCGACTAGTATTGATCGGCGCAACTCAATACAAATATCTTACATTAATCTATGAACAACGATTTTGTACGCTCGATATTAAATAGTACAACGACAAAAATGTGGGCAAATTAAATACAATGATCATTTTAGTTATAAAGATAAGCAATGGTAGTAAAACCTTTGACAGCAGTATATTTTTTCGCAGAGTTTTATATTTTATACGTGTATAACATTATTATCTAGCAGAATATTTAAGATGTAGAGAGATTTATTTGAAAATCAAAAATAAGCATAAATAAAAATAAGTTTTTCTTTAGATAGATAAATAGATTAGCTTAACTTACAAAAAGGGGATCAAGTAAAGATGAGCACTCTTATCTTTACTTGCTTACGGGGGTGCTTATCTTTACTTGCTTATTTATGAAAAACAGAATTGCCTGCAAATATATTGCAGAATTTTTCAAAATGAGAAAAAAAATTCATTATCAAAAAAAAAAAAAACTTTTCTCCTCGCTTTTTTTTTAATATTTTTTATTAGGATTTAACAATTATTTTCCTTAGCCCTTTTTTCATGCATAGTTTATTCTTTTAATAAAATCGTCTGCTGTTTCCTAATATTTTTTCATATCTTTTCGCGAACGATAAAATTTTTCTTTTTGAATTGTTAAAAAAACAACTAATAACATGGATCGTTTTCTGTATAAAGAAATTAAGCCACTATTGGTTGAAGACCCGACTCCTGAGATTAACTGGATGAAGCAGCAGAATTTTTGAGAACAGAACTGAAATGCCTTCAATGTAGCAAGTTGATGAACTGGACAAAACGTTCTCCAATTTAAGACAAATATGTCTGGAAGTGTCAAGTTAATGAATGCAGTAAATATAAGCAATACGAATCAATTCGCAAAGTTTCTTGTTTTTTATCGTTCAAAGCTTTCTTTGCAAAAGTGGTTATAAGGAATATTTTACTGGTGTCAGGAACTGAGTGTTTTGCAGACTATGCAGTTATTGAATCTTTCAAAAGTGACAGTTATTGACATGTTTAGTTTTTTTCGTGAAATTTGTATGAAACATTTTGAAGGCAATCCTATTAAGCCTGGTGGACCAGGCATAACGTTATAGATTGATGAATCTTGATTTAGTCATAAACCAAAACACCATAGGGGACGTTATGCTCAGAAACCTCAATGGGTATTTGTAATAGTTGATCTTACTTTATCACCATCCCATGATTATATTGAGATAGTCGACTCGCGCAATGCCGAAACACTGTTGCCTATAATTAGAAAATAATTTGTGCATCGATCAATTATATTCATAGTGATCAATGGAAAGGATGCAGGAACATTCAAAAGAGACCTTGGACTTACGCATCATACTGTTAACCACTCATTGAATTTTATTGATAGAACTACAGGCGTTCATACACAAGCAATGGAGAGATATTGGAAGAAACATAATAAAAGAATAAAACAAATGACCGGATGTAAAAGAGAATTTCTGAACTCTTATTTGCATGAATTCACGTGGAACGAACGAAACAAGTACGACAAATTTCATAGATTTTGTAACACTAGTGCAGCACAATATCAATTTGATTAAACTTAATAATAAATTTGTAATTTCAATATATAATTTTATTTTCGAATATAACAATATCAATTTTATTAAATTTGATCCTATATTTTATTTTTTTTTCTAATTTATTCTGTTAGTTAAAATTGAGAATGCCTATCTTTACTTTTTAAAAATCGGGGGTACTTTTCTTTACTAGTCAAAAATCGGGGGTGCTTTTCTTTACTAGTCATTTTTGGGAGTACTCATCTTTACTTGATCCCAAAAAGGTTTAACTAACTTGATAACTATATAGTATTTAAAAAAGTTAAGCACAACTCCGCCAGAAAGCTACACCACGCAGGATATGAAACTGTAATTGCTTAAAAAAACTTAGCAAAATAGCATGTTAAATTATGAATTTTAATACAAAAAACCCATTTTTATAAAATATAAATCTAAAAAATAAAATTAGAGAAAATATACTTTACAACTAACTTTTGGAGTTTTTTAAATGGAGATATTCAAAAACCAGATAGGGTTAGATAGACCCTTAGCGTAAATTAACCGTTAATGTCTGATTTTGGCATATAAATCTATCAAGAGACTCAAATTTTTGATTCAGTAATATTCATTATTGAAAAAACTGCTCGCCTATCCATGAACTACCACTAAGCATCGTTGCGTTTTATAATTTCTAATACTTACATTTGTAGTACCTCCTCACGAATATTATCAAGGTTCGCAAAAAGGAATCAAGAAATGGGACGAATTCTCGCTTAATTGCATCCAATCCAAGAACATATATTCCAGACTTCAAAACGCACGCATCATGCAATAAAGAAAAGTATATATCTAACCCGAGCGCGAACCCGACAGAGCCCACCATGTGTGGCGCCCTTGCAGTCTCGAAGGGAGGGAGTACTATAGAAACTGGTAAAAGTATGTCTGACATCAAACAAACAAGGCTATGTGGTTTTGCAACGCTTGCTTATTCATATGTGTCAATGTACTATACTAGCGTTATCGGCTTTATGAGTGCGTGCAGCTTCATATAACGCAGTGTTCCAAGTACAAATCAGATTACATTTGCTTCGTATGTTTGTTTTGTCTCTTATGTGAGAGCATTTTTTCTCTACAAGAAATTAAATTCTACAGAGCATTCACTTTGTAACTGATCTGAGTAAGAAAATCTACAGCGTAACTATCTCGCTTCAAACAAAGATAGATAAGTGGGAGAAAGTACAGATAAAAACTTCAAATTGAAGCATTACAACGTAAATGGCAGCGATTCAAGAAATAAGAAAAAAATAGGAACAAAATTTCCGGAAAAAAAAATTAGAAACAGCATTACACAAATTGATATTTTTTGAAGAGTAAAATCCATTTTTAAAAGTGCTATAGTAAAAGAAAACGAACTAATGAACCAAGTGAGTAAAAAACTAATAGAGAGAGAGATCCTTTTGAGATTACAGGATTGCAGTGAAATTTAGATGAGAAGTCAAAAGAGAGGAGTGCACATTTTGAAATTAATGGCGGATGCGAAATATATTTCACTCTATTTACCCTAAAAATGTTTGATCATCGTATTTATTTTTCATATTTTATATAAAAGTTTGTATTAATATGTTAGTGTGTACTTTTTAAAAAAAAATATTTTTTAATTTTTTTTTTTGCATAAAAAATGGATATAATATATAAAAAGTTATATATATACTAGCCAAAATTATTGGGAGCAGATGTACAAACTGCCCCTACTTAATGTCCCCTAAAAAACTCCTAAGACAACATTGTTTCAAAGAAACGCGGCCATTTAACATTTAACGAAATATAATTTAACTCACAATAACGAAAATTTTAAAAAATATCAAAAAAATTTCGATAAAATGTTATATAGTGGAAAATACTAGGATTGATCATCCTTTTTTCAATTTGTGAACGTGATATTTTGATTTATCTAACCAAATTTTGATGTTAACTTCGATATTACTTCTATTTTTTATTTATAATCAAGGATTCATTACTAAACTTAAAAAACTATTGTAAACAATAAACAATTAACCCATTAACGATAGGAATAATCAGAATATTTTTATCAAGTCAACTATAGGCGACTTTGATCGTAAGCTAAAGTTAAAATTCTATATGAGTGATTGTTATTCAAAATTTTGCTCCTCAAAGGCTTAATTGACTCTTCACAGCATTGCTATTTCAGAAGAGTGTTTAGAAAGAAGATGAATTACACAGAAGAGCATTGGGAAAGGATGATGCACTGCAGATTGTTGCAGTGCTCCGCCAAGAGAGAAATGATGCTGTCGGAGTAGAGGGTGAATTTAGCGCTAGAAGAAACAGAGGGTAGGGGAAGGGGATGGGTGGAGGAGCAGGAGAGGATGCAGCTTGAGCACTGGGTCAGGTTGATGGACACGAGGTAGGGACAGTTGATAGCAATTTGCTTGAGCGCTGTGTCTGAGAGGCTGTTGTAACTGAGGTCAATGAATCTTGTATTTGTGTGAATAATCTATGGAGTGAATGGAAGAAGTGATTTTTAAAATAGAGAACAAGGTAAGGAAAATATGACTGCAGGTAATTTGACTCCCGGTATTCTCACTCCGATTAAATTTGATTCCTGAGAGTTTCACTAGTTCCTAGGCAAGATATTTATGACAGGCGAGAGGAAAGCCGATCTGATAGTTGACAGTTGAGATCTCAATACACAAGTAATGCTTAGTTCGAAGTGATATAAACTTGTGAAACATTTGTCACGATAAATTACTTGGATTTAAAGCTTTAATAAAAACGTTCAATAATCAAAGAAAGTTTTTACTACCAAAATATTTTTTTTTACCTTTTTATAATAAAATAATATACATCGTATATGGTAAAATAAATTTAAAAAATGAAAATCTCGAAGACAGTTCATGGATGATGAATGATACAATGATTACCTTATTATACATTACTATATACCTGGCTGATATTCTGATCAGAGATTAATTGTCGTTTGGACATCATTAGCAAGGCCTTGTCCTTGACATTGCTAGGCAGAAGTTGTAGGAGACTTTCAAAGTAAACAAAGTGATTGATGACAACGTTCAAACACCTTGAAGAATAAAAAATGGAAGCAAATAGCATCATCATCATCATCATCATCATCATTACATGTTGATGATATAAAGGTTTATTATATGTTAGAAAATATGATTATCAATCATCTTCATCATACAAAACGCTTATTACAAAGGCGCTAAGCAAATAACGAATGTGGTGGTGATGCCTGAAGTCAGGAAACGCAAGAAAAGATCGTAAAATTTGGGAGATACAAAATTACAGGCAGAAACACTTGAAATAGTGGCTGTATGAAAAATTATAAAAAATTTTTTTTCTAAAATAACAATATTTATGCTTACTAATAATGCCTTATAGAATTAAAAAAAAGATTTTTCATTTAAAAATGATGTATCTCAATCAAAAATGTGAGACTTTTCATGTCACAATTTAACTGCTTTGAATATCAGTAAAACATAGCGCAACTGCCAAGCATACCAGTTTCTCATTAGTACAACGAAATAAATTTGTAATTCTAACAGATGGAAATTTAGTTATACATCAAAACAAGGGTTTGAAATTAAATAAGATGAATGGACAACGAACACACACACACACACACACACAAACACACACACACACACACACACACACACACACACACACACACCCACACACACACACACACACACACACACACACACACACACACACACACACACACACACACACACACACACACACACACACACACACACACACACACACACACACACACACACACACACACACACACACACACACACACACACACACACACACACACACACACACACACACACACACACACACACACACACACACACACACACACACACACACACACACACACACACACACACACACACACACACACACACACACACACACACACACACACACACACACACACACACACACACACACACACACACACACACACACACACACACACACACACACACACACACACACACACACACACACACACACACACACACACACACACACACACACACACACACACACACACACACACACACACACACACACACACACACACACACACACACACACACACACACACACACACACACACACACACACACACACACACACACACACACACACACACACACACACACACACACACACACACACACACACACACACACACACACACACACACACACACACACACACACACACACACACACACACACTAAGGCATAAACTTAGTAAGCAAAAGCATTGTTTCCGTTTTGCTCTTGTGATATTAAATTCGTTCGTGCAGAACATCAATATCCGAGTTTGACATAAAAAAACACTGCAAAGTTTCGATGACTTTTTTGTAACTTGTACGTATGTAATTATTGTCAATTTTTCTTTTCTGTCTATTTTCACAGAGTCAGCAGTTTCTTAGTTGTTCATTTCCATACCACGCATGGCATCAAGATTTAACATCCGCTTACTCTCAAATGGTTGGACTAGTCTCATGCAAACAACGCACAATTCGGATAGCGCTTCTGACTATGCTAGACTTGAGAGAGACATCATCAACCTCAGGATTTGGTAGCGTGAAGTGCTTAAAATTTGGGTGACAATCATCATCACAATTTTAAATCGTTGTGAGAGAAACATATAGAAGAAATTTTGTTAGAGATAGAGAAGAGCATTATTAAAATTGATTCAGATTGCCCAATCAATATAATTTGGAGTTGTGAAAAATGTGCAATTAAAATATAGCATTCCAAATATGAAGTAATGTTAGGAAATAAAAGGATGCAAGTTTAGTGTCGAATCTATCTCATTTTAAACTCTCAAATGAACAGACAAACATATTGATCTCCTACGAAAATCTAAGAGATATTTCTTTGATAAAACTAGTTTTGGATAGATCGCAGATCTTCAATAACATTCCAGATATATACACAGGTTTAATTGTGAGTATTTCATCCATTAGTAGTATGAAATATCGCAGAAGATATTTTAAATATTCTTTCGCAATGCCACAAAAATACATATTTTTTTTAACTATCACTAACATAAAACATGGGGCATTCTCAATATTATATCTCTTCATTCTACAAGAACAAAGTTGTGTTTCTTTTGAGTGATTCTTGGATATTCTCACTCAACCACTATTTTCGAGCAATTGATTTCAAGAAAGTTGTTAAGACATTTTTTGATTACAAATATTTTTTCGAAATAGAAACACTTATTCAGTAATGTATATTCATTTTCAAAAAGCGTTTCAAAAAAAGAGATGTATCGGATATCTGCCTCTACAAAAATTTTTACATCCTCATCGGCGGATTATTTTTAAGTTTCAACATCTGCACCCGCAATTTGCAAACATTTTTCTTTTTTTCTACATACCGCAAAGTTTTTTTTTCAAGGAATTTTTCAATTTTTACTTTATCCAAACATTTTATGATAACATTAGGAATAAGCAAATGCATCAAAATATCTATCCTAAATTTTTAAGAAGTATAAAACGTATGGTTGTTTATAATAGCAATTATCATATTCGCATCCGCGGATTCAAAAAATTTCACGTCTGAACCATGCTTTCGTTAGTATACGCCGGTTGGGATCAGAAACACCTACCGCATATTAAGTGAGAGCGCATTTTAGCATCCGTCATCTCCGCCATCTTGGATCTCGTTTGAGAACGAGAAAGACGTGAATATGCGAGAAACCGCGAGATTCGGTATTTGGGTTGTTTTTGGTATCTATCAACCGGACTTAGCATACTAAACAGGAAACGAAATTCAATACAGCAAATTTTATTGGAATAGATCATTCAATAAAATACAATGAAAATACAATGGAAATGGACTTAATTGCATTCAATTATATACAAATATACAAAAATACTACAGGAAAGCATTTTTTTAGTTATATATTTTTCACTTCATGAGAAAATCATCCAGCTTCCTCTGTAGAGTCTTGGTCGTAGCAAGGACTCGTAGTTTACGAAGAAGGGTAGACTGTTGAAGACTTTCCAGGATCATTCCATTGCTATCCCAGAAAGGGAATCATGAGCTCGACTCAAAAATCATACAAAATGTCGTCTTTTTTTGGGGTCTAAGATGCCACTGCATATTAATCGATTCGCATATTATCTGAGCGCATTTTAGCGGAAGATTGGTGTATACATAATGAACAATTTAGCAAAGAATAATAAAAGAATATTGGTCTTACGTTACCGTTATCTAAGGTTTTAGGAAAATTCACCGAAAAATTTTAGTATATAATTCACAAAAGTAACATATATCATAGAAATTTGCATTAAGTGCGGTCCGCTAAGCTTTACATATCTTTCCATCTGTGCTGCGGATTATAATCATTGCCGATAAATGATCTTAAACGGCATATGAAAATATATTAAGGTTGATATTTAAATCGAAGCGAGGCCTCCTATGCCTCTGCATACATATCATTCAAAATAAAAGGACCTAAAATTGGGAAAAGAGAAGTTTTCTCCCCAAATTCTACCTTTGAAAAACGCGTATCATAATATATACTATGTCAAGAGAGAAGAAACACAATTCCACAACTAGAAAGCAAGCAATGACATTACAAATAAGCTATAACCGGCATTTTAATTTAATAGAGCACATATAGAAATCATTATAATACGCATTGCGCAGAAGATACAACTAAGAAAGAAAGAAAGAAAGAAAGAGTGCATTAATCGATTTAGCTTCGTCACACACACAGACAAATCAAATCATAAAATGGCGTCGAAGTTGGAATAGAAGTAGTTAAGGGAAGTTATGTTCGTTTGCAAGGCTTACTACTTACATTAGCAGAGAGAGAGAGAGAGACCTTGAAAGTGAAAAGCGCTGTTGTTGTTGCGCGCATAATTGTAGAGAGGAGAAGTAATAACTATTAATTGTGTTATTATTTTTATTATTCTTGTATAGAAAGTAGGAAAAGGCAATTTCGTCATTAAGTGTATTTTATCAGTCAATGTATATACTTAATAATGATATAATCTGTGCGAGTGTGCAACACAAGCCATTTTGCGCTTATTGGCGCGTGCAATATAATAATCGAATGCAGAAAAAGCTAGGAAAATTAGGTATGTCGGTCGACATTGAAATTTTAGGCATGTTAGAGGAAAGCGAAAGTTTTGAAGAAGAAGAAAAATAGGAAAGGTTCGAGAATCTTCGCATTCATTTCCTTGAAAAGACTTTGTGGATCAAATACTCACAACCAATGAATATCATTTTTAAATACAGCCAAGCCTTGTTAATCCGAGCAGAACATTTAAAAACTATTGAGATACTGTTGAAATTAACTGGATTGTGAAAAATAATCATTTTGCTGTAAAATTTTGCGGAGTTAATATAATAACGAAATATTACTTATTGTGCCAATATAACTCAAATATTTTACGAAAAATGTTAAATGTTCAATTATTTTCAGTAAAAAATGCCTTTCCTTTATTCAAAGGTTAAAGTAGAAGGAAAAATTAAGATAAAAAATATTTGTATACGGATGACGAACGATCCCAAATAAAGTCGCGTTTAACGAGGGTTGACTGTATTAATTTTGTTCAAGAAAAATCCCACATAACAAATTTATTAAAGATAAGTGATTTAAGTTACCGTTTATGCTGTATGATACTAAAATTTTATAAGATTGCGATCCCCCTTCTTGTTAATTTTAAAAATTTACTTCCAGTTCCAAAAAATCAGGCTCAGTATTCATGGAAAACGTATGTAAGTTAATCAAAGGCAAGTATGCTGTGTGGTGGTGTTGATTTTATATAGTACCGTCATTTACTAATATTTGGATATTTGAATTAAACGTGCAAAGTATTAGACTTTAGAGAGAATACACCACTTTCTCTATATATGCGTTATGAGCTTGTATTCCAAAAAGATATTGAATTATTTTCACTAACTCAAAAAAGTTATCTATAAAACACAATTTAAAAAAAACATACCTATCTTTTATTTTTTTTATCTTTTTTTTGTTAGTATTTTATTTTTCTTCATTCAAAATACAGAAATTGATAAAAAATAATTTTAAAGCATCTACTATCATATTAAAGCATTTAAAGATAAATACCATACTTTTTTTTCACACAAAATACGGAAAAATGAAAAAAAATAATGACAAAAATATTTAGTTAATTTTTTTTGCTTAAATGTCAATTGTTCAAACACTTTTATGTCAATTTTTGATGGACCTGCATAACTATCTGAACTAGCTAACTAAATAATGAGTATATAATTTTGCAGCTATCACAAAGATCCTTATATCATAGGGATACTGGACTTCGATAATTCAAGGTCTTGGGTTCGATCACACATCAAGCCTACTTTACTCATGGTTGGATACAAGCGGCGCAATTGTGCCTTCTCAATGAAAACACCCCACGGTGTAGCTTTACATTTACCATATAATTACAGCTCCGAACATAGAGAGGTTCACGCTTTGATCTCGCCTATTGGCAAAGTTCAACACGGGAACTAATTAACTCTTGTATACAACAAAGTTACTGCACATAAAATATACGCTATACTTTAAATAAATATATGAATTTCAAGGTAATGAAGAAAAAATGTGTCATTTTCGAAGGAAATATGAATGCACAATAAAAAAATTCAACTTCAATCAATATTTCAAGGTCAATAATGCCTATATTTTGTAAAAATTTGAAATGAACTTTGAATATATCGCAAATTTGCATACATATACGCAGTAACAGTTGCACAAACATCTATTCTATACTAATGTGGGAGAATACTGCTGGGCATCGGTCTCAAATTTTTTGACTACTAAACCAGTATTTTAAAGCGAATTCCAACTCCTAACTACTTATTCATTATCATAAATGTATCCTGTATGGATGGTGTTTAAAGATTGGGCATAGTCAGCGTGTATCCTTTAGCATGCTATTAAGATTTCGTGTGGATAATGAGATCGAGATCGTACTTAATCTCTTTTTCTAGTCATTTGACCGACAGACATTTGGCCAAATTGACATAAGGGAAATTGATATATCACGGGAAATGTACATTCAATTTTTGTAGACGTTGCTTTACTTCCAGTAGGTTTGCAAGCTTATACAAATCTATATATTATATTTTTGGTTTTCTTTTATTATTATTAACTTCTATACAAAAATTATGTGGTGAATAACTTATCCACTCGAACTGCATTGCCAAATGTGTTAGGATATCACAGGACTGATTACAAATCGGCAGCGTAATTTTTGTTTTCTTTTATTACAATGTTTTTCGATCTATTACGTCGTTGTTGCATTTGATTCCGTCGTTGTGCTAGAACTTTAACGCGTTTTCTATTTTAACTATATAAAACCTAAAAAATTTTATTGCCAACATTTAATAATTTGACGATTACATGACATGTTTAAATAGCACAGCATGTTTTGATAAAAACCCTTACAATCAGATCTTGTAGTTTGATTGCACGCATCGCCTATGTATTTTTTCAGCTGCTGTTCACTTGTGCAACCATTTCTCACAACAATGTTCTTCCACTTACTGAATCAATTTTCAATGGGCTTTAAAAAAAGGCAATAAGGAGGAAAATACAGAACTGGAAACCATCAAAAACAAGAATTTTACAATGATGAATGCGTGCATTATCTAAGACGAGTACAGGATTATTAATGCCTTGTTTAACGCAACATCCTTCAGCATATAAAGACAAAGCTGGAAAGAAGGATCATTGACAGCAGTCATGGATTTTATAAAATATCATTCTGTTTCTGTTCATGACAGCGACAACAGAAATATTTCTAGCTCGCGACTATGGAACAGATGTTGTAGCACGGACACCAGCTTCAGATCGTCTTCCTTTTGGTCTTGAACATATATTGAAACCAGCCTTATCTAGAAATGAAAAAGACTCCAACATTATGTTTCGTTCATGTTTGCGATATTCTTGAGAATAATTGAAACTAAGTTGAATCGTAATCACTAACAATCAATAAACAATTTGTATCTACTCACTTGTAAATCTCTTCTTTTTAATAATTCAATAATTTCCCACGGTAATTTACTTCTCTTTTTGATGCCGCTACCTGATCTGCATTCCCGATGCCATTCAATGCAAGATCAAAGCATAAGAATACTAGAAAGAAAAGAGCAATGAAAAAACGAAGAATTGAAAAAGAACATGATTAAATCAAAAACAACAATATGTTCGAATGCAATAACGACGTAATCAAATGCAACAACGAGGTAAACAAATGCAACAACTAGGTAATCAAATCCAACAACTATTATGTGGTATGGCATGTTGGTTGAGATGATTGACTCAGCACGGAAGCCTCTGGTTTGACATAAGCGGTGCCTTGTCAATGAAAACACACCCACGGTACCTTTACCTTTAACAAGGTAATCAAATGCAACAACGGCGTAATCGAATGCAATAACGACGTAATAGATCAAAAAAACACTGTATCCATAACTTCTATACACAAATTATGTGATGAACAATTTTATCTATTAGAAGTTACATGACAAATGTGTTATGATATGACATCCCTGATTTGCTATCGGGTTTTTAAGAAATATATTTTGGAAGAGCAATTGTCCACAATATATTTAATTACTTAAGAACATGTCATACTTGAGTTTATTATTCCTTGTTTTATTAATTTATTTTCTTTTTGAAATAAATTTTTTAGTAGAAACCATACCAGCTATTTTATGTATTTTTAGAACTTTTCTACTGAATTTAAAGGAAAAAGCACGGATGGCTTTTTGTTGAGTTATGGACTTTAATTTTATACTTCAGCAGTGTCTTTGGACTTTTCTATTACAAGTATATAAGGGATAAGACAATTTAAATTATAAATTTTCTTGGTAAAATTTTATAAATTTTTGTCACAATTGAAAAATATACACTCATTTTTCAAAAAAGAGATATACACTGACGGATAATATAAATATCTGATGAAAAGGTTAATACTAATATATTAGCTTGATTCATTATATCTACATCCATTAAGACATAAATATAGATTTAGTGCTAAAGATGACCCATTAAATTTGTGTATAAAGTAAACAGAGTTAGAGTGAACAATTTATTAGGCATGAAGTTATAAATTTATTACATGGTTGGCAATCTCCTACACTAAACATTCCTCTCTACTCCATTGCCTCTCTACGTATGTTTGATAAAGCGGATCTTCGGCCAAAATTAACTTATATAAAACTTTGTGCCGAATAAATTAACGTTTTGAACAGTTAAAGATTTAGTCAAAAAGATTTAAGGGGCATTCGATGTTTTAGTGGGACTAGGTGGTCGGTTGAAAGCTTATCGAGTCAAGTCTATAAAAGTATCCCGGCTCCAATTATTAATTTACCGTTAAAAACAACAATAAATGTACACTAAATCAAACACTATCTTTATTTACAAACTAAAAACGCATTGCTTTTATTTTTTAAAACGTTATAATAATAATTATGACAAATTAATTTAAATAAAGTCGACGTCAGGGTCGGTCAATGCAGCAAAAATAGTAGGAGATATTATTTTCTTTCAACTCAACAGCCCTTAGTTTAAGCTCTTATATTTTAAAGACATAAAAAAATTACCAAAAACTAAAAATTTAGAGGATGACACGTTTTGAAGCAATATTAAGTTTGTTAGTTAGTAAGACACCTTGTGCCGGTTTTTTTTACCCTGGTTTTCTTCCTCTGAAGAATTCAAAGGTTTTTACGGTTAGATAGTGCTCTAGCGACCCGATTCTACGTGGTTAGTAATCAAGCTATCACTAGACAATAAGTTTGTTTCCCAAATTGGGAGCGTTCGCGTTAGGATTGTATCTTTCACTCAGTTGTATTTATATATTGTCATATAAATTCTTGTAAAATAATATATATAACAAGGTATAGCTATTCTTTTGTAACAAGGGCCGATATGTGTTTAGTGGGATGGAAAGTCCAGTTAGACTTGGACTCAGCATTCCGGGCGGGCCACGATATCCGAAAGGATGGGTGCGAACGCCACAAAACAACTTAATTAAAAAATTAAGACACCTATTTAGTTTGAATTATTTATTTATATATTTAGTTAGTTAGTTAGTTATTATATTGATATATAGTCAGAATGAGTTATTATTAGTAAAATAAATAAATAATTGTAAAGAAAAATTTCAAAAAGCAGAAATTAAATGAATTTAAATTTAGGTGGAAACAGATTACTACTTCCTTTTGCATTTCATGATTGAAATCGTTCACCTCAAATTCAGCAAGATCCCAAAACTTAAACCGGCCATGAATGGCGCACACAACGCATCTATAAATTTAATTTATATTAAATTATCCAATCAAATCTACTAGAGATTTTTTATTAATTGTAAATTATATTGATAAGCTAGACTAATTCATAAAAAAATTATTAATATTATAACATAAAAAAATAAAATACTGTAAAACCAAAGAAGCTTCAAATTTGGAATTAAATTTATTATTATTTTGGCGAAATGAATAAATTGCCATTTTTAAAGGGGAAAGCGAAAAACAAAGATGTTTAAAAAAAAGTTAGAGCCAAGAGTATTGAAAATTTTTGAATTATTTGAAGTTAAAAATTTTTTATATAAACCTAAAACTATTATTTTTAAAACTTTTAAGGCTTAGCAAAGCAATGTTCAAAAATTATTTTTATACTAAAAATATAATAAATTAATTTATTGTAAGCAAACAGAAGCTGTTTTGTCATATTTCTTCTAATAATAGCATATCATATAGACAAATTAAAGAGTTTACACAACAAATAAGATAATACTACGATATTAAGCCTGTTCTTTCTAATTGTAAACACCTTAGATACCATATTAAAAAGTAAAACACTTAAGAACGCTTTTTTTGTAAAATTGTAATTAAATTTTATAATATCCGGTGATAATTGTTTGCCTTAATAATATATCAAATTTAAAGAATATAATACAACTTCTTCACTTTAAATACTTGGATTTCCATAAGTTTTTAAAATTCTAAAGCCTTCGAATTTTATTATATATTATACCTTTATTATATATAGGATTATTTGATTTTCATCAAATAATTAAATAATTATTTGTAGGAAACTACAAATTGAACCTTTGGCTAAAAAAATGAATCTTACGCTTTTTCTTTTTCACAGCATAAATTTTTTGCCTGTAGATGTGTGAAAATTCTGATATATAAATCTAATTGAATCATTATTATCATTTTCAATAATTAATTGGGGACACGCTTGTTTAAATAAACTTTTATTTTTGCAAAAAAAAGTTGTTAGAACTATTTTCAATCTCGGCTATAATACACATACAAATGAAAATTTTATATTAATGAATAGTTTAAAAATAGATGATATTTATTCTTTTCAACTATTAAAGTTTGCTTTTAAGGCTTTTTCAGCATTAGTTCCCTTATGCATATCAATCTCATTTACTTTTTCTTGCAATTACAACTAACATAATCTAAGAAATCTAGAAAGTTTGGGTAGTTGGCAATGAAGCTAGAATAAATTTGAGTTAGTGCTTATCGGTAGACGTATGAAACAGTATTTTTTCTTTCTAATATTGATCAAAAAAGGTGTAGTTGGCCTTTGAAATGTCTAATTCCATGAAAAATTTCTGCCAAAAGATTCTTGTTCCCCAGAACTATTTTTATCAGATAATGAGCAGATAAACTGATGGCGTGAACTTGCTTTGGGCCTTCTTGGATAGTTGTTTACATTCTTTTGCCTAAAGAATCCTGAATCTAATGCCTGGCATTATTTTAATTTGGTATCGGTTTTTGGTGATTTCTTATGAGAGAGTCATTCGCCAATTCATAACAGTCCTGGCTTGGTATAAGTAAAAACTTTCTCAACACGTCTTCAAGGGGAACACCTTTCTTGCCATTGTCGGAAACATCGATGCTATTAAAACCGTAATTATTATTATTTTAATTTATTTTATAATATTAAAAAAATTTAATATTATAAAATTATTTTCCCAATTTTAATATAAATATTTTTTACTTTTAGATGTTCTTAAACTTGTTTTCATTGCGAAAGTACAATTAAACTGCTCTTCTCAAAGATGAACAAAAAAAGCTTGACCCATTATCAAACCCATGACGTTGTGGTATCGAAACACCCAACCTTACTAAAGCCCATAACATTTTATAAACAAACAAAACATGAAAAGTTCTATATAAAAATATGAGTATGTAGATAGGTGTAGAATTAAAAAAAAAACTTGCTCTTGTGACAAGGATAGGAAAAAATGAGTTTGAATGAACAGGAGTTCTATGCTTATTATGATTGACGAATGTATGAATGGTGGACATTTTTAAAGAGTTAAGGGGTATGAGAATTGAAGATCGGCGTGTCTTTTTACCCCAATCTACCCCAACCTATGCCAATCTACTATATGTCTTATAGTTATACAACAGAGAAACAGCGAAATTCAACTGATAAGTGTAAATATATAAATCACAAAAACAAACATAGTGGATCCTTGAAAGTTTTATTATAATAATTAACAAAAATTGAATCTAAAAAAAGACCTAGTAAGAAAATATTATCGAAATACTACAAATCTAATTACTAATTGAAATGCTGTAATATATTCATATTTTTAAAATTACTCTATATGCTTACTAAATATAGAAATTAATCTATCATCAAATATATCTTTAAGCCAGACCTCTGATAGAATATTTGTTTCTATATATATATAGTATTTGTTTCTATTGAGTTTTTGAATATATGTAGAAATTTTGAATAAACTGGTATGAAATGGGCCTTTTAACACATTTTCTGTATATTTGAGTGCAGAAATGAAAAAGCAAAACAAAATCTGAATTCTTACAAAAATCCTGTAATTTGATAGGTACTCGCATTCCAAAAAGGAGTTCAATAAAATTATTTGATTATGTATACTTATGAAAGTAATTTAAATTTTACTAAAGTGTTTATTGCTATAGGTTAGTGTAGATTGGCATAGGTTGGGGTAGATTGGGGTATGTTGGGGTAGATTGGGGTAAAAAGACGCGCCCTTGAAGATAATATATGTAATTCAAGTATATTCAGGACCAGGTAATGTAAATATATATATTAATACTCTTTTGCTAGACCTTCTTTCAACTTAAATTTCTGTGCTCTTTTTATTTCTATTTTTTGTCTAATATCTTTTTTTATTTTATGCTATTATTTGTGTATAACAAAATGTAAATTTATTTTTATATATTTGGGTTAAAAAACGGATAAAATTACATATCTATCCTGATAAATTTAATCATTTAATTTTGTAAGTATATAGAAATTTTAAAGTATTTTTTCCAATTTTCAATTTCTAATTTGAAAAAAAAATTATGCATATACATAAGCAACCTATGCTGTTTTACAGACAACTACACGTCACCCAGCATGTAATTATGTATAACTTAAGTTATACATATTATTGAAATGCATTTAAAATGTTTTCTCCATTTACTAGAACGTTAATATTCCCAAAACTATTTTGACAAAATTTTTTATCGTAAATGATTTTTTGACTGTTTATATTTATTTTTGTAATTTTTATCTAATTTCATATTTCTTTCTTAATATTTTTCCAAGCCTTCTATTACTTCTTTAATCCACTATCCCATTTTTTCCTGACTTTTTAGTTTTTACTTCATCATATTTGCAATATCGGAGCTTGTCATCTTTAATATATTGTCGGTTAGAGATATCAAAGCACTTTCAGCCGTAAGGCTATATGTTCGCCTCAAATATATAGTTAATGAAAATTTCTTTAAATAGCATTTCTTATGCATTTTAGAAATAAATTAAAAATAAATTCGTTATTGTTTCAAAACAGTGTCTACACTGTCAATGTGCATTGCCGAAATTAATATAAGTTATCATGAAGTAAATTTCTCATAAAATGATATTTTTATTAAAATAAATATAGATATGAAATTTTATATTTTCTCGAAAACTTTTATGCATTTTGTTTATATCCAACTTTAAAATGTCAATATTTTTTTTTATTTCGTCGTAATATTTGTTATCATATTTTTGTAAATATTATCAGAACTAATTTTTTTAAAATATTTTAAGATAATGATTACATTTTCTGTCATTTATAACCAATAGTCGCTTTTCTTCATTATCTGAATACTACTTTACTTACCAACAATATCAATTCCCCTAGTTTTTTTTATTATGGAGCCTACTAACATACTTTCTTGAGCAAAGAATCATCATTTCCACTGGGGCTTTCTTAAATCTATGTTGTGTTTGATCCTATCCGCTCGATTATATTATAAATTTAAAATACCGACTAATTTTTGAAATATAGATATAACAAAATTATAATTCTAGTTTATGCGATGGAGTTTTTTTTTTAAATATTTTCAAGTTAAAGCATATTCAAATGATTAGAAATTCTACATTTTCTATCGTTGAGGAATGATCGCCTATGTCACTGAGTGGATTCACACTCTCTTTAAAAGCTCACCTTGAACATAAGAAAACATCTTGTTGGAAACAAGAAGAATATTAGAAAAGCAAATAAATCGTCAAAATACAAATCCGTTTTATTGTACTTCTGAACATAGTGCTCTCAAAGCATAACATCTTATGTTTGAGAATCTGGGTTAACCGAAAATTTTTAGGTTATAAAATCCAACTCTATATATTGGTAATCTGATTGTATCCTTTTTTTCTGCGCAAACGATGTCTTTCTTCTCTTTATATTGCAATTTTTCAAATTATAAAATTTTAGCTTTAATTTTTACTTAAAATAAAAGAAATCTTTGATAAAATAATTTTTTTGGTTGAAAAGGAATATTTTTAAGTTAACTCATTTCAACAAAATTGCATTAAATAGAAGGACGATTTTAGAAAGAAAAGGATATGTCATCTCTTCCAGGGATTTATAATGTCCGTTCGCCTAAACTATATTTAAATTTTTTCTATAAACAAAAATGTTTAATGATTAGTTTTGTGTTTCCTCTTCTATTATTTTTAGATGCTCATTTATTTTAGGATTAAACTACTTGAACAATTTTCTAACTAACCAAATATTCATTCTACGAAAGTCAGTGTATTTTGCTCTATCTCTTGACTCAATGACCTACCAAGAGGAAGAAGTGGAATGCATTAATATATCTTTAACGAAAATACAATACAAATAGTATGGTCTTTAAAATGTAATATCGTTTGCTAAAGTTTGTCTTCTTATTTTGCATACCTTTATTAATATCATTATTACTCAGTTTTAAAGTGCTATTAGAAATTTTTAAGGGCTGCGCTTTGGTTAATTTTTGCATTATTTTGACGAAATGATTTTTTAAAATAATATATCGATATATTACGCAACAAACCAAATGATTTGTCAAAATCTCATCGTTGTTTGACGAATTAGAATTTGTTTTGCTCACTTCCATTTCTCCACATTTAAAATACTCTTAATCATCTCTATTATAGTTATTGATTCTAAAATCACATACTCTTTTAGAAATATGATTACTGGGAATATAAGAATATTTCATAAATATCAATCCTGAAAATTATAAAATATTGACAACACAAATAAATTTGGTAAATAGAAATCTTTTAAAGTCATCAACCGTTATCCTTAATACTGAAATATAAGTCCTAAGTTTGTATAAATATACGCTATGTTCCATATTTGCTAGTTCTTTCATTATTTGTTCAAAAAAATTCGATAAACTTCAGATTTTTTTTACTGTGGTTGGGTTAATGAAAATGATCAACCACACTCGTTTTAAATTTCAAAAATTAAATTAAAAAGATGTGAAACTTTTTTGTCACATATTAAAAATATGGATTTTTCTACCTCTTTAAATTTTAAAACTACCCAAACTATTCAAATTTTCGGAAAATAAATAAATTATTTAATTATCAAAATCAATTTTCATCAATTTGCTCAGGTTCTTATCTCCAATGCAAACTCATCATTTAATAAGGACCCCAGATCTCAAAAAATAATAATTGTAATCTATAGTCATTTTGTATATTGAAATCTCTTACGTAAAATTTCAAAGTATTTGATGTTTTTAAATGAATTTAAGATAACTTTTATTATGTTTTCAAATCTAACTTTTTTAAACGCTTACCTCTTTTCTTAGTTTGTTCATTCAGCCGCCTGAAAGTTGCCTATTTTGTGTTTGTATCGAGTACATAAAATTTTTTAAAAATCGAACTTAAACAAAAAACTAATTTATTAGTTTTAAAGACTTAAACTCAAAAAATATATAGAGAAATTTTATGTATTGTGTATGTAACAAATCTTTTTAGGTCCTTTGCTATCATATGAGAGCCTGAAATCAGAAGGCACAATATGATCATAAATACTCATTACAAATTTACGCTTTAGCTATTATCATATGTACATAATAAAGCATACTATTTCATATGACTTTGCGCGTACACATAATATCAATAACCTATATATTTAATATATATATTTAACTCCGTTTGTAAGAAGGGAGCAATGAGGGCTGAGCTCTCCCTCCCTCCCTCCCCTCCCTCCCCTCCCTCCCTCCCTCCCTCCCTCCCTCCCTCCCTCCCTCCCTCCCTCCCTCCCCCTCCCTCCCTCCCTCCCTCCCTCCCTCCCTCCCTCCCTCCCTCCCTCCCTCCCTCCCTCCCTCCCTCCCTCCCTCCCTCCCTCCCTCCCTCCCTCCCTCCCTCCCTCCCTCCCTCCCTCCCTCCCTCCCTCCCTCCCTCCCTCCCTCCCTCCCTCCCTCCCTCCCTCCCCTCCCTCCCTCCCTCCCTCCCTCCCTCCCTCCCTCCCTCCCTCCCTCCCTCCCTCCCACCACTTGCTCACAATCATGCTCCAATTGATTTAAAGTCGATCTCTTCAGCCAAGTATTGATCACTATTAACTACATCCCCACTTTTGCCTTTCATGAAGTTTAGCATCATTGGTATACGTTACTAGCGAGATCTTGCTTGTGCTTACTATTTTATGTCTGCTAGCAATATTCATTTGTCGTGTTTGTGAAACACGCAAATAACAGTTTTCCTTTCTTCAGCATTGATTTTTAAGGCGAAGAATAAAAGTTAAGTATGGATAATAAGTTGTGTTGTGTAGTGTGGTGGTTGTATGCAAGGCAAGTTCACATCAATTCGCAATGTTTATAGAGAAAGAATAGTTTGTAGGAGAGAAGAATGTTCTTTCATCATCGTAATCGATTTGCCAAAGTCGAACATCCTTGCCTCTGTTATCCCAAATCATTTAACTCATCATCATCATCATCATCATCACTATAGTATTAATAATATTAAAAATGATCGACATACGCACTTAATTTTATTGCAGAAATTACTTTTTCCTTGCAAGCTTTTCTCTTCCTCTTTCCATTTCAGAACTTCGATCACGTAATTTCTCTTTAGAACCGATTTCTTTTTGTCTTTTGAAGTTTGCTTGGCCTATTTCACTTTAGTTAATTTGATCACAGAAAAAACAAACCACCTGTAATATGCCATAATATACCCTAAACTCCAGAAATCGTTTGGGTTATTTAAATTATCATATGATCCAAAAGTGTAAGTTTGTCTTCCCTTACCTTAAGATTGTCCTTTTTTTGCTTTAAGTTCGCCTTTTTTTATTTAACCTAAAGTAAAAAAGGCGAACTTAATTTAAAAAAATGAACTTGGAATGAAAAAGAATGAACCTACAGTTGGATAGGACAAACTTAAAGTAAAAATGCTATATTTTAATTTAAATCAGATGTAGCCAAATTCCGTCCGAGGATCTAGGATCTTATTTTAAGTGCAAAATCTGTTAAATTTTCTAAGGCATTCAATATTTTTGCAGTAAGATAGGCTTAACTGTTTCTTTTTTGGCTATATAGATCAGTTATATGATAAATTTGCTTCATTGTTATCAGTTGATCCATTAGCATCAAATATAATTATCCTCTTTATATAGAATATTTGGTACTACTAAGGTAGTATAGATTTTATCGGTATCTTTTCGCTGAAGCATGATTCCTAACGTAAAAAGGTATTCACACGTGAAAGTATGGAAAGTCAAATTTGCACTTTTATCATGTAATAAATATTAATACAGTTTATAAAATGCCTCTATTTTTTCCTCATTACCCATATTTTCTCTTTCAAGAATATGCATTGACTAATTCATAAAGGTAAATGTACCGTGGGGTGTTTTCATCGAAAAGGCACAATTGCACCTCTTGTATCGAACTATGGAGAAAGTAGGCTTGATGCGGGATCGAACCCAAGACCTTGAGTTATCGAAACCCAGTATCTAACCAACCTTACTTACGCCTATATATATATATATATAATATACCAAGGGTGTCATGCTTTTTCTCGCATCTAATGTAAAACTGACGATTTGTATCAAAAAGCATTTATAAACGCAGACGATTTTTATTTTTGCAAATTCGGCAATAATCAAGTGTGGTTGTTAACCGGTCGTTAAAGTGCTCCTGAAATCACCACCTTTTGGTCGTGAATACTTTTTTTTGGTCCAAAATACTTTTTTAATTCATTTATTCAAGTAGATTGATTACAAGTACACATATATATTTTTTCAATAAATTTTCATAACTGACAAAAATATTCTTCATCATCTTTGTACGCGTAAAATTTAACTGTTGAGACGTAAATCTTTTTGTTTAACTGCTCCATAAAATAAAAATCGTCTCCTTAATGTATATAAAAACTGATTGAAAAAGAAAATAGACGGTTAATTTTAGAAAATCAATGCCTGAAAGGCTTAAGCTATATCTATCTATATGTATGTAGAGAGAGTATAGAGGTAGAAGAATAAATAAAAGAATTTATTGAATGACTGAATATTTTGAAAAGAACTTTTTTTTAATAAATAAGCCTTTCCCAACCAACAGTTATCGCATTCAGGGTGGTGCGAGAAATGTCTATCTGGATTGCATCAGAAGTTGGTATTTTTCAAAGGAGTAAGGATTCTGCCATCGTTAGTAAAAATAAATCAATGCGCACTCTTTTATATTAAATTTCTTAAAAAACTAAAAATTTTGCTCTACTTAAAATTTTACAGATGCTGAGAAACACTTTAACAGTTTTGTACCAATAGTTTCCAATAGCAAACAATTGTATAAAAAGTTATATTAGCAAGAAGAAACAAATACCTACCATTTTTGATTAATGAACACTTTTTTTTTAATTTTTAACAAAAAAACTTACAAAATTATATTCATATATTATTTCTATTTCCTCTGATGACATCATTTTAATGAAATTTTAGATCGATTGTATTTTTCAATTCTCTGAACCCTTTGAGGATGACAATTTTGAAGATTAATCATTTGCTTTCTTTTTAAATGGAAGATTATTATGTTTAAAGAGGACGATTTTCATTTCTTGTTACACCGATGTAACACTTGTCCTCAAAGGGGTAAGGATCGTTTCCAAATATTTAGATAGTAATATACTACGTTCTATGATTAAGAAGCTCAATCAGGTTAAGCTTTGCATCATCTGGCTTAGATATCTCTGTTATCATTACTTAACTTGTTTGCAAAATGGGTGACATTATTAAAACTTTGTAGTATGTAAAGAATCAAGATACACTTCGATTTGAATGAAGATTAAGAGAAAAACATATAATAAGGCGAAAAACATTAAAAAATATATGTAAGTAACATTAAAGATTTTGTTAAATGTTAACCTTTTACCATAAGCATTTATTATAAAAAATAACATATTTATAATTAAAAAAAAGGAAAAGTTTATTTTTTATTCAAAAATTGTTTGTTCAGCTCTCACGTGTTTGGTAGTTATTTGTGTAGAAATCAAAAAAATTAAACTTGATGGGTTCCCTGCCTCCTTTGCATGGATTCTATTCGCGTATTTCGTTCACACTGGATCTGGTTTCTATTTCATGAAATAGGTATCTTTTTTCGTGGATTTTAGATAAATTCAATCCAAAAGTAAAACTCCTTTTGTTTTGCAATACGTGAGCAAAGTTAGAAAACGTTTCCTCCATATCTGCAATTACTGGTGCAATGGACATCAAACTAAATGCACGCTTGCAATATCCTTTTGCCATTTCTAAAAGATTTTAGGCGTCTCTTTTCCAACATAGGCCTCATTTTTTGCTCTCATTTTGAAACGAATGCTAAATAAAATGAATGTAATTTTTTTCTTTATTTTTAATACAACTTTTAATCCGAAATGCAAGTGTCCTTGTAACGAGTTAAAATTATAAAATTAATTTATAAATTAAACAATTTTTTTAATTAAGGCTTTTTAGCCGTTTTATGGGTTTAATGAAATTCTTTAAACTGGGGATCGTTGAAAATGGCTTAAGCGCTTATATTTGAATAATGCAGGATTGAAATTCTAGTGCATACAATGGCAAACAAAGTGTTCCTTTTTTTGCCAAAAAACACGAGATTTCACGCTATTGTCTTTTTTTATTATATATAATGCTTCTATCTTCATTACATTTTACTTTAGACTTTTTTGGTGTTTTGATCCGTGAAGAAATTTTACTCGAACGCGTGCTTTTGATTTGAATGAAAGAATCGCTATGAACAATCATTTCCAATCCTCTGCTACTCGCACCAATGCCAAAAAGTTGCAGATCATTAAAGTACACAGTGATACCATTACACATACCAACTGTGTTGCTGTTAATGGTAAAGAGTTTTCGCCAGATGTGAAGTACGTCGAGATTTATAGTGGAAACCGATGGATTCCCTTCAAGCTCTATCTAGATGAAAAAGTGTCCATAGGTTGTATAGCATTTAGCCTGCCGCAACGCAAGTGGGCAGTTTTGGCAGTGGAAGATTTTGTAGCTGTGAAACCCTTTTTTCCGAATAAAATGGAATATTTGTTCTCCCTGAAGCTAATTCTCGATTTTTGGGCAAAGAAAGTTGCTACTAACTCCAATCAAAGCATCGATTCTGATGAATTAGCCAAAGCATTCATAACTCAGTTCTCGGCCTTGGTCCTTTCAAAAGGGCAGCAGTTTGTTTTTTCTGTTCCAAGCTTCAAACTATTTTCTTTGACTGTCAAAGAACTGGAAGTTTCCGATATCAAGTCCTTGGACTCAATTTCAAAGTGTAGGAAGGCTCATTGCGGTGTCATCATGCCGAATACCATCGTCATCTTTGAGAAGAGTGAAGGCGGGACCTTCATTCTTACTGGAAAAGCAAAAGAACTCACATCCAATCAATCTATCATAAATCCTGACTGGAACTTCCAGAAGATGGGCATTGGTGGCTTGGACAAGGAATTTTCTGCTATTTTCAGACGAGCTTTCGCTTCCCGCGTTTTTCCTCCTGAAGTGATAGAGCAATTGGGTGCAAAGCACGTGAAAGGAATCCTGTTGTTTGGTCCTCCAGGAACGGGCAAAACTTTAATGGCAAGACAAATCGGCAAAATGCTGAATGCTAGGGAGCCGAAAATTGTGAATGGGCCGGAGATTTTGAATAAGTTTGTGGGCGAATCAGAAGCAAACATAAGGAAGTTGTTTGCAGACGCGGAAGAAGAGGAGAAGAGATTGGGAAGTCTTTCAGGTCTCCACATCATCATTTTTGATGAAATCGACGCTATTTGCAAGTCGCGAGGCAGTGTTCAGGGTGGCACGAATGTTCATGACACTGTTGTGAATCAACTTCTCTCCAAGATTGATGGCGTCGATCAATTGAATAATATCTTGGTTATCGGCATGACCAATCGCAAAGATATGATAGATGAAGCCCTTTTGCGTCCTGGCAGACTAGAAGTCCAAATGGAAATTGGTTTGCCCAGTGAATCTGGAAGACTGCAAATTCTTAAGATTCACACTAGTAAAATGCGGGAAAATGATAAGTTTGATAAGGATATTGATTTGGCAGAGTGCGCTTCCTTGATGAAAAATTTCAGTGGGGCGGAAATAGAGGGTGCAGTTAGGGCAGCTCAGTCATCCGCCTTGAACAGGCTTGTTAAGGCGACGAGTAAGGTGGAAGTTGATGTGAATAAATTTGATGAGATTAAAATTACTAAAGCTGACTTTATTTACGCACTGGAAAATGACATTAAGCCGGCCTTTGGTTCAAATTGCGAACAAATTGAAAATTTCATCTCCAATGGAATCATAACTTGGTCACCATATGTTACTGATATTTTGGAAGAGGGTGAGCTTTTTGTTCAACAAGTAAGTAATTCATCCAACAAGTGTCTAATTTCAATGCTGTTAGAAGGACCTCCTGGTTCTGGTAAAACCGCACTCGCTGCTCAAATAGCCAAAAAATCAGATATCCCCTTCGTCAAAATTTGTACACCTCAAGATATGGTTGGGTTCAGTGAATCTGCTAAAGCTCTGATTGTTAAAAAAGTCTTTGAAGATGCCTACAAATCTGAAATGAGTTGTGTCATTGTTGATGAGCTAGAGCGTTTGCTAGATTACGGACCCATCGGTCCAAAATACTCTAATGTCATGTTACAAACTTTGCACATTTTATTGAAGAAGGAGCCACCGAAGAAGCATAAATTGTTCATCATAGCAACAACATCTCAAGTTGGTTTGATCCGTGAATTAGAATTAGACTCCATCTTCACTTCCATCTGTCACGTTCACAACATTTCCAATTCCCATCACCTAATCAACGCTCTTGAAGGAATGTCCACTTTCACATCGGAAGAGTTGGAGAATATTTCGTCCAAAACTAAGAATAAAAAATGTTGGATTGGCGTTAAAAAGCTCTTTCTCTTGAACGAGTTGGCTAAGCAAGTTGATTCTGAGTTTAGGATTCCTAAATTTTTAAGCAAACTAGAAGAGGAAGGAGGCCTGGAGATGTGAAATTTTGAAGAAAAAAAAAGAATCAAACTGGCGTTAATTTTTATCTCCTCAAAAAAGAGCCCTACAAAATGTTAAAATTTCTCGAAATCTTGTGATTTACTGTGCATTCCATTTTAAGGGCTTAATAAATATATTTAAAATGTGACTTTTCCTGTTTGAACAAACATTTACATAAAACCGTCTTCCTTATTCTAAACCTTGATTCCAAATAAGAAAAAATACCAAAATGTTATAATCATTAACATATATTTTTATTCAATTTAAAACCTGTAATCTCATTTTTCTTGAAGAAATTGTTTTATATATTATCCAATGAAATAAAGGTTATTCAAATTTTCATATATTTTTTCTCTGTGGTAGAAGGTATTCGGACATTTAGCCGAAAAACATTTGGCCGAACGGACATTTTGGCGAATGATCATTTGGTCGAACAAAACTTTTACTAAATAGAGTTTTGGGCGAACATAATTTTACCGAAAAAAAACATTTTTAAACGAATATTTCTACAAAATGTAAATACAATTTGGAATATTTCTAAACTTTTGAAACCAATAAAAATCTTGTTTCGATGTTAAACTCAAAAAATACATTAAGATAGATGCTGACACTAGCCTTCATATTTTTTAATAAACTTTTTTCTAAAAAAATTATTTCAAAAAATTGATAAAACAATAAATTTATTTAAAAAAAGTAAAACCAACATTTTTAAATATTCCAATATTGTGAGCAATTGCTTTCAAAAAACTCATTTTATTATACTCACTGTATTTCTCAATGATAACACCAGCTTTGTATTTAATATCTTATACTTTTTTTGATGATTTTAATAGAACTCCAGAATTTGCCGTCTCGATTTATAACTCAAAGTCTGGT